>JAHWFP010054330.1:63473-116551 GCA_023313725.1 Lithobius niger | reverse complement strand
CAATCTGCTTAAATAAGAAAGCAGAAAAGCCATCAGGACCACAAGAGTGACTCATCAGGACCACAAGAGCGACTTCAGGACCACAAGAGCGACTAATCCCACTGACTATTATTTCAAACGTTAAATAAAAAACTTTAAATAATAAATAAAATACAACCGTTGCTACGGATTGTATCAATGGGCAGGTTTTTCATTTAACTTTTGATCCAATACTCGGTGGGATTAGCTTGACGATAGTTTGTTGGTGGGGGTGCATATCACTACTTTCTAAAGGGAACACTTTTCGGCTAGGCTTGGTACATGTAGCAACTTGGTGGCTACTATATTTTTGCTCTTAATATCACTACCACACAGTATGATTGGATGAAACTATTTCACTAAATTAAAAATTTTAATGACAACAAATCGAACTGTTTGGGCTTCACATCATGTTGTTGTCGCCGTTGTTGTTGTTCTTGTAAGGACTCTTTGCCCTCGCCTGGAGTTCGACAAAATGAGGCACACTATGTTGGTGTGAACAAGGCTTAGGGCCTTTTGAACACCATTTGAATGTGACTACAATATTCTTGTTGTTGTTGTTCTTGTTGGGGTAACTTTTCTCCCACCTAGTATCGAACCAATGAACAAATTTTCAATTTTTATAGCGTAAAATGTACGTATTAAAATACTGTTGTTGTTATTCATGTTGGGGAAATGTGGCTTTCACCTAGAGATCAAACCAACGAACCGATTTACAACTTTTATAGCTTGAAACGCAGGTATGAACAAGGCCCAGGGACTTTTGAACGCTATTATAATGAGACTACAATATTCTTGTTGTGGTTGTTATTCTTGTTGGGGAAATTTTGCTCTCATGTACAGATCGAACCTACGAACCGATTTTTAATTTCTATAGCTTAAAATGTAGGTATTAACACGCACCATGACCTTTTGAACGCTATTTTTATGTGACTGATTTATCGCAAAGAGTTCATCTTAATTATCTCATATCAAAATTCTAGTTATTTACTAAAATATCACTAAGAAAAAAAAATTAAAGCAAAAACAAAATGCTCTATAAAGGCGCATGGACACAAAAAAGACATGTAAGCTATCAGTGTCACACAAAAACGTGTAAAAGAAGCTCCAGCTTTTTTTTTTGGGGGGGGGGGGGCACGCCAGAGATTTTTTTTACACTTATTAGAGGAACGTTGATGGCTTACATCTGTATCTTATACACTTAAGCCTTTTTTTTTAATACTAATCAATAATGTGGACTAACCGGTAACCAGTGGAACTGATCGACGTGGTCTCCTTTACCCGGATTGCCGAAGCTGTTACCTAAGTTGACGTTTCATTTTCTCCTTTCCTCAACCATATACGCAAAAGGATAGAGGCATGCCTATGCCTACGCATAGCCTATGCATGCCTCAACTGACACTAAAAAGCATAGCGTGCCGATTGTCGAGGAATAAATAAATACTGATGCAAACCTATTACCTTTTGGACTTAAATGTCAATGTCTGAGTGGGAATCGAACCCATACCCTCGGAAAACACAAGCTGAAGCTCTACCACTTAGCCTCACTAACGCTGCCAAAAGGAAAGGTTCATAGGCAGGTTTTAACATGCACACATATGCATATAATCAAACGCTTTCCAATCTGTACTGGAGAGACGCTTGTTTGCACACCACACCCCAAGTGAAACCGAAAGGAACACACAACAAAGAGTGAATATTTTAACGCTTTATTGTGTGTTCCTTTCTGTTCCCTTGGGGCGTAGCACGCAAACAAGCGTCTCTCCAGTGCAGATTGGAAAGTGTTTGATTATACAATATGTATGGTATGTGTGTGTGTTAAACGCTGCCTATGGACGTTTCCTTTTAGCCGTGTCAATAAGGCTGAGCGGTAGAACTTCGGACATTGTTCTCAGAGGTCGTGGGTTCAATTCCCGCTCACAGTTTGACAATTAAGTCCAATAGGCAATGTAAATAGGTTTGCATCTGTATTTATTTACCACTTTTTAGGCCCATTTGGCTTTCCATTATGTTTATTATCGAGGGCACGTCTACTATTGGCAGAGGGATATCCAGCCCAGTCCACCCCTACCCTTTCTCCCCTCCCCCATCTTAGCAAAAAAAAAAAAAATGAAAACATTTGTTAAAATATGTAAAACGCCGCATAAGACAGACGTCAACGTTTTTTTTTCTTCACGCACGCAAAAGAACAAAATAATGTAACCAAAATTTCCTTTAAAAGAATCCACAAGCCCTTTATTTTCGTACATGAGGGCTGCTAGACAGCATTAAACTAAAATAGATAAACCTGTTTAAACCTATTATAGTGAGAGCCGATTTATTTTCTCTTGCGAATACAGCGATCGCTACGGCTGATAATTGTCTAATACCAGTGACCAATTATCCCTCCTTAAAGACTACAATCCCAAAACTCTCTCTCTCTTGGAGGATTTCTTGGCCGCGGTTCCACGACGCGTATGCAACACGTAACATCAGTGGCCGCTTGCGTTTCTAGTTTTTGATCAGCTGCGATGGCATGGCATGGCGAAGCACACCTCATTTAAAGACGAGCCCGCTACGATTCTTCGTAAGTTTAATTAAACCAATAGTGAAGTGAATCAACATTAAAAATATTCAGCACCGTTTGGCAGTTTTATGACACGGGAGGCCTCCAAACCATTTAATCCCGGCGTTTTGAATATTTCATTTATCCGACAGCGAAGTTGCCACCCGGCAAGACTGAAACGTAGAAACTAACTAAATAAAAAAGTAATAGCCGAAAAGTAGTTTTAAGAATTCGCTATCATCACCCCCCCCCCCCGCCGAATATATCCAAATGTAATGCAGTAGAAGTTGCTTTCAATATTTCTCCCCCCCCCCCCAAAAAAAAAAAAATACCTAAGTCATTCAATACTAAGTCATAAAGACATTTTGCATGCGGTGATATCTAGTAATTTCGTACACATCAGTCGGGCCGCGTGCCTACGTCAATGATTCGCAGAATAATTTGAGCAAGTTGCCAGTCATTGGTCGGTTGGTGGTAACGTCAGCCACTGATGAATGCTACATAGTTCCCAGTAATTGGTCGTGGATGGATGACGTCAGTCGGCTGAAGAAAAAATAACGACCCTTGTACGTTTGCTATGAACAAAAATCTTTTTTCTAATGGAGGATTTCCCCGACGGCTTCGACCCATTTTCGAACTTAGACCTAAAAATGTGCCATAGAATCTGTGTGAAAAATTTGACAGAAATCCGATAATTCGTTAAAACGTTATAGCGCGAACACACAGACTGAAACCCACCCAGACAGACAGGCAGACAGACACACCGTTCGCATAAGTCTAAATCGGCTCTAATAAATGCGTAGAACCCGCCCAGACAGACAGACTCTAATAAATGCGTAGGCATTTCATCCCTATTTTCGAAATTAGTTCCAGTACAAAATATGTACGTACTTAAAAAAATTCATGCTGAACTTAACCATTTCTTTGTGCAATGTGTCAGCTATTTCATACAAGAAATATTTATCAAAATGTTTATGAGCATAGAGTGACTCCATCTATGATCGTATTTCCAAATTATGTAAGTTTTTTTTGGTGAATTTATCAATTCGATCTAACATGGCACAACACATTTTTCAAACGTTTCCTTAATTACCTACTTTACACAGACATTATAAAGCAACTAGGTTTCATGTCCAAAAATTAAAAAACAAGGTAAGCTATGGAGTAGATTTCAAATTTGTGTGAACATGAACTTGAAACGTGAAGTTGGTTTTAAAAAATGCAAAGCGAAATCTCTACAAGTTCCTATTAATTCCATGCCATCTAGGTGTGACAATCAGAAGGGAGTCCGGGACATCCTAAACCTTCTATTCAGAAATATTCCTCCAGTCGATCGTAGCACTGTAAGGTTATTTCTCAGAAAAGCACTTTGGGCAGTAGCAAGTGTGTTCTGGAAAAGTTTATAGCAAAACCAGCCTAAGTTAATCTGCGGAGATAAGATAATTACATGGCTGGCTATTTTACATACGTAAAATAAATATTTTGAAAATTTTTTGAGCGATAGTCTACTTTGGTTTGTTAAAGGATTACTTACACTCATCAAGACTGATACGCGAAACCAAAATTGCAGCACAATTTCAACATTTGAAGTTGCACTGGAGGCAAATTTTCGGTGATATCACTAGTCTAATTCAGTCACTTAATTGTGAGTCTTGTCACCTTCATCAGGACACTCAAAGGCACTAATTTAGTTCATAAACAAATTTCACATGTTGTTCATTAGGAGAAAGCTATTTTGTACAAAGTTTGAAATCCCCGCACATCTTGGTTGTCACTGGATGCATCACTTTCCATCCTAGTGGCCCTTTGCAGCCAGTCATCACACTCGCCTCAATGCAAAGCAATATCACTGAAAATTCGCCTGCTATGAAACTTCCTGTTGAATTTGTGCTGCAATTTTGGTTTTGCATATCAGTCTTCATGATGAATGTAAGTAATCGTAAATTAACTAGCCCAGTAATTAGCTTATCCCCTCCACACAAGGCACAAACGATTTCAGTACCGCAGGTCTCCCTTTTTTAGGGCACAAGAATAAGAAAGAGGAAGACTTTTAATGACTCTTGGCCGTTCCCCCATTTGCAACAGGCAAGATAACATCCGAAAATGTGACAAAAGAGTTGGTAATCACATAAACGACCAGAGCGCTTAAGGTCCATATACAAATAATGCCACACAAAGTTTGCCCTTTTTTACCCTCATCCCAACTTTTGCGATCCCCCCTCCCCTCCCACGAGAATAACGTCACAAACACTTTTTTTCATTTTGGTCTTTTCCCAGTTTAGTAGTAAAATTAGTCAAGAGTCTAGAGATTCAGAGTCTTTATCACGTAGCCTCGATAAAAATTTAGTAACCGCCACATTGTTTGAAACTGTCACTCTCCATGATACCCCCATTCCCCTCTTTGTACTTGTAGCATGAATGAACACAAGTCATATTTGGATCAACAGAATAGGTGTGAAAATTCTCCCTTGTTACACATAATAGTTGCGTAGTCAGTCGGCGGGGAAAGAGAAAGAGGAACAAATTTTCACCCTAGTTTTATTCTTCAGGCACAATTGTAGACGTACTCTCAATCAGAGCTGTAAGAAAAGGACTGTTGGGATGAGCGATCTAAAGGAACACCAAGAGAAGCCAAAATTAATTACGCCTAAATGAATTGCAGATTTAGTTTTTATTTTGTCGTTATATATCATGCATGTGTGGAAGATCAGCGGACGCAAGTGGTGCTTCCCCGTAAGGCTTGCGTTCTGCCAGGGGGGGATTGAGCCTTAATAGTGCGTCGACAGCCAGGGAAGATGCCGCCACGTTCTGCAGGAAAGATAGTGTTGCGCTGTGGCAATCATATCAAGAATTTATAGTCTTGAACAATAAATTCTTGATATTATAAATAAAGTAGATTTAGACCATATTTTAATTACGTAATTCCTCAACCCATTCTCCAGGGGCTCTTTTTTTTTGTTTGAAATAAATGAAACGGAGTCATTACTCCAGTTTATTTACCTTAATCTCGCTTCTCTTACCTCACTTCATAAATGGACGCCATCTGCCCTGCAGCACACAAGTCTTACAGGGAAGCACCAATTGTTTTCTCTGATCTTACTCACATGGAATATAATATTGTTGGTACTAGAATGCACAGGGTTAACTATATTTCTGTCTTGACTATTACTTTGGCAGGTTATCAAACAAACATAAAATGTACCCTTTTAAATTGATCAGTTTGGAAACACATTCAATTTGTGGGAATATAAACCAAAATTAAATGAAAATAATGGATGAATGGCTGGTTTTTTGGATGAATCGTCTGTTTTAGTGGATACATGACATTAGAATAGAAGGAGGAGCTTGGATGGCAAATATTCAATGATTTTGTGGTACATCAAGTAGTTAGCAAAAATGTTACAAAAATGTAACATTTCAGTCCAAAATACCACAATTGTTTAATCGTGGGAAGTCATAACGTTCTGCCTTTTACGCCTGCTGTGGAAACGGCATGCACTTGCGGCATGAACGACACAAAACTGAAGAACAACAAATTAAAAATTAGTGAAATTGCCACACAAGTATTGCGTAGATATGAATGCAATAAATACAGGTTACAATAAGTATTTGTTAATCCTTCAGTAAGCAAACGAAAGATAAACGAAGTTTACAACAGTTTAATTTTATCAGGATGGGTAAGATTAGTCTCGAGTTGGTCTGGGAAATGCACAAGCTTTCGCCTACATTTCAACATACAAACTACTGCACAATATTTTAAAGCCATGGAATAAACCAACAATCGGTAAAAAAACACAAATATTTTATCCATTTTCAGTAACGGACCAAATAAAAACAAAATATGGAAAACCACATTGTGTCAATAACAGAATCGTCTTATTTAGTTGGTCACAATAGCATGGGTGGAAAAATATGTGAAATTACAGCATTACACTATATACATTTTTTTAATCGTGCATCAGTCCAACTATCAGCATTGAATCGAACACACAAAACAAAAGAACACCTTACTACTCTCTATCATTTATAGGGAAGTGGGTATTCTTGCTACGAGATAGACATTTTGAAATACAAAACTAAATAACAGAACAGAAAACAAAATAATATTTTTGGGGGGAGGCTGTCGGATAATGACATTAACCATGATTCCCAACGACTAAAGCAAAGCTAATTTTTTTGTATTTCGTAAGTTAGGGAAAATGTTTCAACAAGCTCAAAATCTGTTCGTATTTTAAACACCAAAATCTAAGATTAATTGCAACATGCCATTTCTTGCAATTCATATTAAGAATTTTCTTTTGCAACATTTGTCTGCGCGTTAACCGTTGAACCAGAAAATTTTTAGGTCAGTAACTAAGCATCGTCCGTTAATTCCTCTGGTTGTGCCCTCGAAATACAGCACTGATGTGGATGGAGTACTGGTTAAAAACTAGTGGTAAGGGGTTTCACATGGTTTCCAACAAAGCAACCCAGAAATAAGGATTACAGATTAAAATAGGTCATTAACACGTATTTAAAAATAGTAGTAAGCCATAACATTCACCCTAACCCCTGACCCAATCCAATTGCTATAACAATAGTGGACTAACCGACGGATTTTTCAAGGACACAATACGTAGTCAGCAACAAAGTCAGCAGCCACGTGACTTATGTAATATCTTTTGATATTTTCTTAGTTCAGTTATTTGTGAGCGGTTATGTCCAAGTGTTCCATTAAGTATGCTAACTAAGACTGTTGTCACTTCCAATGTAGACATAATGGGGCGGGCTCCGCTTTGTTTGCTGTTTGGCTGGGTTTCCCGCCTCCCATCAGTGTCCCCTACGACTTCCTCAATGACGTGTACGCTTTACGCGCAGATCCAATTAATTTGTAAGTTGGGTAATAATCAACCATACAGTTGATTCAAGTTACATAAACATTTATTTTCAAGCCAGAATGCTCCGGCTTTCCGTGAAGGAGACATTTAAATCCATCAATTGTGGCTGCAACAGCCCTAACTATTACACACGGTCTTGGTATTACACATGGCCTTGGCTTAACAATTGACACGGACATGGCTATCTCGTTGTTTGCCTGTTGTTTCTGAGCTGAGGCCTCTCCCAATTTTGTCACCCTAATATTTCCTCAACCCCATGTCCGAGTCCAAATTTTTTTTTTCTTTTAGTTATTTTGATAAACCTTTTCCAGGCCCCCATACTACTACAGGCAAAATATGGTTTGGATAGTCGTTATGGTTTTCGCATCATCCACGGCCTAAGTTTGCATTGGAGTGTGATCATAGGCGGAATCCAGCCAAATCCACCAATTGTTGTTGCAACACACCTTTTACAATTAGACAAGGCTCTCTTGTTGTTTGGCTCACACATCTTCCCATTTAGTCACCCTGATATTTCCTCAACTCCATGTCCAATTCCAGAATTTTTTTTTGCTAAACTTTGACCAAGCACCTGTGCTACTACATGCAAAGTGTGGTTTGGATAGAACTTGTGGTTGTCGCGTGACGCACAGTCGAGGTTTACGTTGGAGTGTGATCATAGCAGAGCTCCATTAACGACATAATTCCTACTGGTCCTAGTTCTAGTGTAAACATTTTACGTATAGCTGCGAATGCATATTATGTTGAATATTTATGTTGGTCAACATCGTAGTGTCGAGCAGACTAAGTGCAATATTTTAACTAATTTATGGATGCCACCATGAAACGGAGTTTCTGCTCTCGGAACGGGGAATAAATATAGAAAAGAACCTTGAGAATGACCGATTCTGCCGTGGCCTGGCACCACTTGCCTTGCACTTCCAACACTTACCAGCAGAACAAAACAACGTCACTGGCATACACATTAGTTAGCAATATTCAAACCAACATTCGTCATGCGTAAAAATTATTGAATCTCGTTAAAAGTCTGGATATTTTCGGTAATTTTATGCAAAAGTCTGCATGTCTAGGATACTGTCAAAAAGTCTGGAGAAATCCAGAAATGTCCGGTATTTGGCAACACTGGTCTAATGAAATGCAGGGTTGGCTTTGCAAATATTGTGTTGCTAGGAAGTTGTGGATGGAGGATTACGAGAACCACCACTCAACAAAATCATTAAAGTGCCACTAAGAAGATATACCACTAAGATGATGCTCTATCTTTTCACAAAGAAAATGAATACTACACAAATGTGTTGCTAGTGCAGATGATTTCCTATGCAGGTGTAACGCTCCAGAAAAAGGCCAAAAGGTTAAATCATATAAAAGAAAATTGTCGTCATCTGAAGTCAATCATACAAAGCATTGAATTTATTGGGTTGCTAAAATATACCATTCAGGGGTCACTGCGACGATGAGTTATTTTGGTCAAGATGATGATAATCCTGTTCGAAACGAAGGAAATTTCAGAAAATCAAAGATTCTATTGTACCTGAAACCTGAAAGAACATTTGAAACTGGAAAATGCAATATCTCATACGTAACAATGTATACACATAGAAGGCCTATTGATGTTAAATGTTATCAGGAGGGTATGAAATTCCTGATGTTATTAATGACGTTATTAATCTTTTACCTCGTTCACTCTATTGGCGTCGAAGCATGCTTCATATAGTTTATTCGATCCCAGAGTATTACAAAATCTATGTACTAATTATTCGGCAGCAAACTAATTGCAGTTCTCAATTCGTTCTCACATTCCTCACAATGTACGCAATTCCTCCAGCAAAGGGTCTGTTTAAATCTCATGTAATTGACAATTTTTGATTTCTGATGTATATGGTATGTCTTCAAGGTATTTTTGTACGCATTCTTATAAGCGCCCCTGTAAGAAAATTTTGTACAGTAAAAGCACAACAGAGGTGCGCTCAGCATGTGAGGGGAGTATGTCATGATGCTAACATGTATCACCACCTGATCCCTATTGGCCAGAAGGCGCCATCCGCCTAGTACGCTGCCAGGAACGATCCTGTGTATATTTTTCATTCATGTACAGTTTCCAATCAGAGAATACAGCTAGTAAGACAAGCTTAAGAGGAGCTGACGTTTCTGAATGCATTTCTGGCATGAATCCCCATTATAACCTGTTGCAGCTTTATAATCCAGGTTGTAATTACGATTGGATCTACGTATTGCGCATGGTTTTATATGCCACTTCGGCTGAATCTTCTTCCGTCTATCACATTTCTTGTAACGAACTGAAAACTGTTTTGAATTGAACACAAAATAAATTCTTCAACTTCAGAAGTGGTACACGTACAAGTATATCGTCAACTGATGAAGGTACTGTTGCTATTACCAGATTAAATGAGGCTAACTATGCCGCATTTTTTGATTTCAAGTTAGGCCTCCTATGAGAAACGTTCACATCATGCCTTCTGGTACCGTAGACGTGCTTTTACCCTGCGTTTCCAGAAAAGTGCACTACCTACTTATATACCCAGATTACGGTTAATCTAGAGTTTTGAAATTGAAAACACGACTTACCGTATTTTTCTGAGTATAAGACGGTACGTTTTTAAAATTTATACCATTAAAATTGCAACATCGTCTATGCCCTATTCATCACCATCAGCGGCACACTTCGGTGGCACCACTCCATCATGCCACCGCATCGGGACTTCAGGGAACAGCAGAGTAGCCACGGCAGACACCACATCACAGCATTTCGGCGGGTCTACACTGCTGGCAGCTCCTACATCCAGCGACCAAGCTGCGAGGCCTTTCCCGGACACCTACAGACCACCGAAGATGCATATTCCGAAGTACTGTGGGTACAGAGACCAGAAGACCCCGCAGGAGTTCATAACGGCTTTTCAGAAGTATACGGGTGCTTTCCAGCTTCCAGAGGACTATATCCTCTTGCTCTCATCCAGCAAGCTGAGAGATGGTACAAGTTTGCTGGACCCTTCGCTTCGTCGGATGACTTCATTCTTGCCTTCAACAACCGAGTTTGAAGGGGCTGGTTACCTCGACCAGCTCAAGCGTGAACTGCTTACAGAACTCGGCATGGTGACGAGCCCCTTACACATTTCATCCAGAGTGTAGAGGGTTACTACAGAAGACTCGACCCGGAGTGTCCAGACGAAACCAAACTCAAGACCGCCATGGACCATATGCACCTACACTTTCGCCTTCTTTTGTGGGGAAAATGGTTCTCCTCACTCAAGCAGCTGGTGAAGGAGGGTACGGAGATGAGTCGCGTCCTCGTCAAACAAAAGACTTACCGTCTACCACCACCTGCAGAATCCTCTGTCGAGCCTGGATTGTCCTGGCACACCCCATCCAAATCTATGGGTGGGGGCAGCAAGGCGAACCACACCAAGCTGGTTGACAATTGTGACAATGGTACTCGTCAAAGCGTCAACCAAATGGACATGCAGCTTTTACATGATGCCCACCAAAGGTCCATGGGATACCACATTGTACTATGGCTAGTTTGGATCCGAGAGGGTACTTTGCTGGGAGATATGGCCCTACCACCATCGAGGGACCGACACCTGCCGGGAGGACTCAGGCACCGCCACAACAGCGGCCCTCAGCTCCACAGCAGGGTGATAGGAATGCCCAGCAGAAACCTGCTGAAGATTTTGCGAGATGCCGTGTCTACGGCAATTGCTTTGAGCGCCGCAAGGAGGGACATCATCGTTCACACTGCCCCCTCTTGAAGCCAAAAAATGGGCAAGACGGCCGCTAACCAGAAAAGAGAGTGCAGCGGTCAGATCTAAGGACCCCGATTGGCGCACGAAGACTGGATTTCGACGTGTGACTGTGAAATATGTTAGTTTACCCAATGCGGTGCATGCGAAGAGCTTGGACGAAGAGACTTGACGTTGTGACTTACCCTTATCCCCTTCACCGTTACAGAAGTCACGTACAGCAGATTATTAGACTCAGGAGCCACGAGTTCGGTCTGTTCGGAGGCTGTGCTCAACGTCTACAGGACGCAGGACATGTCCTGTTTAAAGACACTCGCATCACGTTCGTTTTGTCTTCGGGCAAGGTGCCAGGTGCTGGGTACCTCCGTGCTACCATCTGTTGAGGTGACAATAAGAAGCTGAAACATATGTTATTGGTGCTACCGGGTGCCGAAGACAGCATCATCCTGGGACGTGACTGCCTTTTCCATACTGGCATTATAGTGAGCATTAAGGATGGAGGTTGGTCTGTGGCATCACGATGGCATCGCGCCTTTATATCACCTACGTGCCTCAGTCCACTTACAATTACTGTTAGATGTAAGGTGTGATTAGTTAGTGTTTGCCACTAGTATTTTTGCTGTTTTGCTTTGTCAACAATACTTCAATCCCTCATTGTTTTAGTACCAACTATGAAGCGTTATCTCCTGGGTAAATATTGTTTACCAACGCTTTGTTAAATGTTTATTACTTTTTTGAATGCAATGTAGTTTGGGATCGTCATGGCCTCTCCCTGTGAAAGGAGCAGGCAAAATGTTGAACCATGTAAGGATTTATCAAGTTGCAAGGGAACTATTGTTTTTGTCCAATCTTTGCGCAAGTTTACCAGGTTATTGAGAACTGGAGTGGATAACCTTCGTATGTAAACCTATATATTTTCGTTTTGAAGCTGAGCAAATAAAAAGGCCCACGTTGGCGAGTAAGTTAAATCCTCCCTGCTTGCCTGAATATTTTTGCCGGGGGGTCCCAGCTCACCGCAGAAGATCCACGGACCGGTGTTATTTGTTGTTGAAAGGGGAACACGTGAGAGTGAGGCCAGTGACCGTAACCCACTCTGCACCGCTTTCTCACATTTTGGTAGCAGGCATCACTGCGGCATCGGGACCCTTAACTATGACAAAATCAGGCCTACGAATATTTACCAATAGTCTTTTTAAGATCTCTCATCTGCAGCCCCATCACCCCATAGCGAAATCCAGGGACTACATGGCCTTACTTCTGTACAGGGAACGATCATTATACAACGCGATGTTTCTTAATTGGTTAGTTGTGATCGTCAACTGTATGAGACTATACTTACGGGTCTCGCTGCCCCAAGAAAGGAACAGCAAGCCCAAACAGTTGTTAGTGTAGGCAGTAAACCAGATGTGAACATTCCTCCCGATGTGCGTACAGGGGAGGACCAACTATGCAAGTTTAGGGGGGGGGGGAGGACCAAACGAATTGAGACCACCGGTCATGAAGGAATGTGCGGGCAAAACAGTGTCTAACCTCGTTGTCCACACTTCACCCCCTAGCGGTTCCCCCGTCAGAGAACGTTGTTGTGGGTCCTAAGGAGCTAATAGATAGTGGGCACCTGTTCCCTCTAGCCACCGACCTCACGACAAGCCAGGGAAGTGCGTAGCTAAACACTGACCATGCAGATCCTCCGATAAGTCATGTTACCTCTGAGGGAGATGTCGGTACTACTGTTGGTAATATTGGGAACCAGCTCTAATACTAACGAAGTGCAACACCGCACCTCACCCACTGATCATCCAGAACCAACCGGGAATCCCTCGGAGTAAAAACTGTCCCACAAACCCAAAAACCAGAGTGATAAAGCGGTCCTCGTCATCCTTTAACAGTTGACGAAAATAAAGGCCAAATCGGGGGTTCCAACAGCTTTAAATATAATTCAAGGCCTCATGCCTACAAAAGGACAAATACGTGCAGCTGCTGAAAAAAGGATATCGAGCGCCCACTGCTTTCAATTGGACCAGTTTCCTGCAACTGTACAAAGAAAACCAAGCCGACGTGGGAAATGTTTCCGTCTGCTCAAATGCTGCGGCCGTCACTTCAAGCACCGTGATCGCCATTCTTCCAACGTGCGACTAAAACACATCAGGAGCTACAAACCAGCGTACGCTGACTACACCGCCTACGTGACTACGTGGTGCAGCGGAAAACGAAACTTGATCTTCACCATTTGATCCTCTCGTCTCCAATTGCATTCCTACTGAAAGTTCTGCTTAGGTACGCCGCTATTATGCTGCACTAAATGAAAAACTGCACATTTTGAAAAATGAAAGGCCCCGTTTCCAAGATGGCAGAGCTTGCTCTGGAGCTACCAATGCGACATCTAGCAGCGCGACCACGTTTTCGGTGCTGCCTCCACTTCCGGGATTTTATAATCTGGCTTCCGCTACAGCTCAAAGACAGTTTCCAGCCACGCAAGGCACGTTTGGTTTTAATTTCGCATTCAACACAACTGCGCCTAACAGCCGGGTTTGGATTTAGTAATGTAGTGGATTCTGTTGTCTACACAGATGCTGTCAGTGCACAAACCAGGAAGGACATTTTAGAGGGTAGGATGTCAACTTTGCATTTATTCTTTTTCCGTTAGTCACGCCCGCATGCTCTAATGGTCGAGTTGGGCACCCTTTCGATAACGCCGCGAGTGTTGGCAGCAACCCAAATGATGCACATTTTGCAAGGCTGCTTTTGTCGAGGAATTCTCGATGGCATTTAATGTTTTTAAATAGGTTTTGTGCGACTGCTTTCCACATCGTCACAAGGAAATGGACCTGTACTTCAGGATGATTTTGGATCTCTCTAGAGGTTTTGAAGGGCTCGGGTTTTACCAATATCATTTTGCTTTTTCTGCTAAAGCAGCTACAATTTTAGTCTAGTCCAATATTATCGTGGACTGGAGTATCAGGGACAATGACATTTTTAATCTGGTTTTTGCTGGCCAAAAGGTTGTTACTTGTGCGGTCTGCAGCTGTCTGAACCATACATCAAACACCTGTCCGTTTTTTCCCCTAGTATCAGCCCAGCCCGCTAACAGTCACTACCAGAAATGAGGAATGGGGAAAGGCAACGGATTGGCTCTTTCCGAGCAGCGCGTAATGTTGGCATCATGGGGCGGCCTAGAATGGTACTGAAGTACGCAATAACTACAACCACGCCAGAGGATGTGTCCGACGCAACTGCCCTTTTGCCTATATTTGCAGTAAATGCAACAGCGCCCACAGTGCCACCGCCTGCAAGCCACCTGGAAACAAGTGTCCACGAGTGGAAAACTGACTAGCACCTGATATGCTCGTTGCTTCCACACCCATCAAAATTGATGCCCTGGAGGCGAGGCATAACTACGTAATTACTCCGACAGAACTTTTGTAATTGAACTGATTTCTGGATTTTTTTTTGGGGGGGGAGTTCCATACTGGAGGTGGAGTCTCTGCCAACTTCCTCCCTTGAATGCCGAAATTTGCGGTCAGCAAGGAGGGAACCTGATGTGTCCGCATTTATTGATGAACTGAGCTACCTCATTGACCCATACCTGAAACTGCCATTCCCTGTGGTACATATCAACCCAATCGGTAATGCTACAGGTAAATATCCTGGAAAGAAGAGGATGATTGTGGTCGTCTCCAGCCAACAACCCCGATCGTCGTAGCCTTAACGAACTGATTTGTAAGGATAAATTGTCCCTTTCCTACATAAGACTCGATGATGCAATCCGCATAATTACTGGACTGGGAAAGGTAGCCTATCTCTGCAAAACGGATATCACGGATGATTTAAACTGCTGCCCATTCACCCCGACTTGTGGAATTTGCATGGCATAAAATGGAAGGGGTCCTACTACTTTTTTTAGGGCTGTTTTTTGGGTCACGGTCAAGCCCCAAACTTTGACCAGCTTGCATTTGCGGTGTCCTGGATACTGCACAACAACTATAGTATCAGTAATGTTTGGACCTGCTAGATGACTTCCTTACCATAGATCACAACGAACTGGAGGAACTGTGGACTATGGCATTGCTCACACAGGTGTTCACAAGCTTCGTATCCCACTTGCTGCTCATAAAACCATTGGCCCCACTACCGAACTGAGTTTCCTAGGCATTTCCCTGGACACTGCCCTTGCTAAAGCTTCGCTGGCATATTTCCACGACAGCTCTGTCATACCAGCTGCGGACATGGACATTGGCACTGAAGCATCATCTACTCTAAAGTTTAGCCGGTTATTTTGCTGGTCGCTGGTTCGCTAGTCGGTGGCCTCCCGAGCTGCAAGCACCTGCGGGAAATTCCCTCTCCCTTGCACTTCTGGAGCTGTACACCATCGTTGTTGCTGCAATGTTTTGGGGCAGCAAGTGGAAAAAGAAGCGTATTTTGTTCCATTGCGACAATATGGCAACCGTTCACATTATTAACAAAGGGAGATCAGCCAACTATGCCATCATCCAACTTGTGCGTCGGCTTACCTGGTGCTCACTCTGGGGAAATTCTGTCTGCCATTCATATCCCAGGTACTTCCAATTTAATTGCCGACTCCCTTTCTTGATTTCAAATGGAAAACTTTCGGCACCTTGCATCGCAAGCTCAGGTACTTCCCGAAACATACCCCAATTACTCGCAAGTAATCTTCATTTAACATCAGTGGTTCGCCATCTCTTCGACCTGGCTCTGGCTCCGGGCAACGCCTGGCTTACGAGACTGGTTTTAATACTTACTGCGCTTTCATTTCTTTCGCTCAGCATCCACCTTCACGAATTTGTTCCTCCGATATCCGAACAACTCCAGATCTATTTTGTGGCTTTCTGCAGCAGTACCAAAGGCCTGGGACATGGTACTATCAAGTTGTATATGTGCGGTGTCAGATTCGCCTTCATCCAACGGGGCCAGCCTAACTCTCTATGTGACCTATCGGGAGCCATGCACCCGGGACTCTTAACCGCCTTGCAAGCCATCAAGCACGAGACAGTTTCGGTGCGCCGTCCCAGGTTGCTTATTTCCGATACTCTGCAAAATTGTTGGGTGGCTGCGGCAAAGGATGTTGGCACCGTTTGTGGATCGGATGATGGAAGCAGCCTGTGTTTCAGCCTTTTTTTGCCTTTCTCCGCTGTGGTGAGTTCACAATGAAGTCAACATTTGCCCTACTACCAATCTTACTTGAGCAAGTGTTTTCGTTGATGCCGATTCACTGAAAGCAACCATCATGCTTTCTGCCTCAAAAACTGACCCCTTTTGGCAAGGAGTCGACATCGATCTCTTTTGCACAGGCCACTTCATTTGTCCTTGCACTCGCGTATCGTGACGTCAGATCACAACTGCTGAACTCACCTAACGACCCATTCTTCATGGAGGATACCGAAAGAGCCTGAACTCGCACCTCCTTCATTTCCAGATTGAAAACTCTTTTGGATTCGATAAGCCTCGAGCCTTCTCTTTTCAAAGGCCATTCACTCCACATTGGAACAGCAACTTCTGCAGCCAAGGCGCACGTGGAGGCCCCACATCATCCAAATGTTGGGACGTTGAGCATCCAACTGCTACACTCGATGCATTAGGACGGATCCTGCAAGTCTCCGACAGGCACATCTCAATGTGTGTTGTTCAGCACCAGTTGCAATGTGAATCGACCCCTTGTGTTCCCCAGAAATTCTGTGTTGCCTCGGTCTCGTCTGAATTCAATGGTGCTTTTTTTTTTTCTCTTATTTCTTGAGAATGTGTGTTTGCCTTATGTGCTCCTACATGGCTATGCAACATGACGTGTTTGGAACCAAGGCTCTTATCAGCGTCACGCGCTATTTGTGCCTCGGACCCCCCCCCCCGGGGGGGGCAGAGCCCCGGGCGGCTCGGCCGCCCCCCCCCCCCATAGTGCATTTCTCTGCTCCACAGTGCTCCTCAGCTTCAGCAACAATACGTGGTATCTTTCGTGCTCCATGTTTTTTATAAGGCCTTTTAAAATTTTTTTTATTTTAAGTACAGTGATGCCCCTTCATAATAATACCTCTTCTTTCATTGCCTTTGTAGTTTCCGGGCAACAGTGCATGCATGTGATTGTCCTTTTCCAATTTCCCATGGACAGATGTTATGGAGGGGTTTCACTGTATTGGTTCTGCATGCAGGTATTGTATTCCTGCTTCCCTTCCTTACCTGCCATTAGGAGGCCTCTACAGTCTACGCCTGCGGCTTCGTTTGTCCTTCCTGGCGCTGCAGGACCAGACTCCCTCCGGCCCCCAAATCACGCACCCGGCTACGTCACCCCAATAAAGACGTTAGGGCGGGGTGCTTCTCCGCACTCGACCTGTGCCACCTCAAGGGCGTACTGCTCGAGCTCCTTACCGTCTATTGCAAGCCCACAGCGCAAGTAACGTATGGCTGGTGGTTGGGGTCTACTCAGACTGTGTGCTTCTCATCCCGACAGGGTTCGTCATTTGTAAAGAAGGCCTGAGTTCTTCACCCGATTTGAGAGGATACCTCAACTCAAACCATCAACAACCCGAGGGAAATTTCGTTAACGGCAACGAACACTTTTTTTTTCTCGGCACCTTGGCCGTGAAAAACCCCGAAATTCAAACACCTGTATCTTCCAAGAAAATGGACCAATCCGTCTCATCTAAACAGCTCTTAATAGCCACGAATTCTATCTGTTTTCCCCCGCAAACAGAACACGAAAATTCCTTCTGGAACTCTCACAGCATCCTTAAGAAAAACGCACGAAACGGATGCCGTAAAATCACCGTAGCGCACGAGACGCCATTTTCGCCACTTGTATAAATTTGTATTTGCTTTCATTTTCACTTAGGCATAAAGCCGAAAACATTAGTTCAGTGTTTTAGAGGGAGGAGCTTCCTCTACGAAGGTACTTAACCTCCCTAATAAATGTACAGATACCTTGTTTTGATATTTCTTAATTAGATTTAAGGTGACGATCTAAGATGCACTTGAGAAATGTCCAACATCCAAAAAACCCAATTTTACGTCTATGAATATTAATTCAACTATTTAAAATGCGCTTTAGCATTTGCTGGTAACCATAACTTTCATTTTATAATAATCTTTTAACGTAATCTTTTGCCATTCCAACTACCGGAGCTTAGGCAACATTTCGTCCTACGTATTTTTCCGTACAAAACCGACTTGGCTTTCAATTTCCCAAAGTAAACCTGGCTTCCCAATGTTAATAACCGAATTTATTATGAGCCTTCCTTCAATAGTCGCGATGCTTAACATCGTGGTTAAATAAGAGAACCATCCGTAGTAATTAAAGGCCTTATTCACGTTCCAACCAATGAGTTTAACTCTACCGGCCTCTCTCTATCACGCAGTCCATAGTTATTCCTTCAATCGGCGCCAAGCGAAAAATCCTTTGCGCTGCCGACTTTTCTATTGTTCTCGAGGCCCTCAGCCAATCAGACCTCCGTAGCTATCCTCGGCGTCCGCGCCAACTTCCGGTAATGTGTATATAACCCCAGCCCCAGGAGGCAATCGTTAGCACACGCTCATCCTTAAAGCCAGAGGTGACTACGCCAGTCGGTATAGGAGATGTCCCGTCCGAATGTTGCCATGCCGGGCAAAGGTAGTTGGTTCGTATTAGACTAGTGTTAGTTTAGAAAATTTAATTTTGGAAACCCCTTTCGAAATTTTAGTTTTAAACTTAACCTAACCTTAAGCTTTGAGGGAATTATGGAGGTGGAGCCATAGTCGGCATTCTAGGCCCCCATCGCCATAACGTCAGGGTTCACGGTCCCTTTCTAAAAACCAGCTTTTTTTCCCCGTGTTTATTATTATGAACTTAATCTAAACACTAAATCTGCATTTAGACGACGTATTTTTCGGGTGCTTCCCTAGATACTAAGGATCTACAGATTTGAAGATTTGATCTTAGGTCGGACTTAAGAAACATAGTCTGACTATTTGTGTGTAATTCCCGCGGTTTGCAACAAATAGATTTATTTCATGTAATTCCCGCGGTTTGCATGTTATAACGGGTTCCCGAGGTCCCACAAACATTTTCTAATCGAAATTGTAGTTTTACTCTTCATCTTGTTGTTGAAGTTTGAGTTGGATTTAATTTAAATTCTTGTTGATTTTTCCTGTTGTAAAAATCGCCGTGCTTTAATTTAAAAGCTTATTTTCTTGTATTGACACTAGTTGAATTTTAAATGTAACTGTTTATATTTATTTGCCTTTTAATAAACCTACGAGTTTGTAAAAAGCCTGTTTTTCTGCTAGTTAGACTAAATGTAGAAGTTATAGTTCTTAAGAAAACCACTTAATAATTAAACTTAGAGTTGCATTTAGAAACACCCACCTGGTGGCAGCAAATACCCCCCTTTAAAGTTATCTAGTTAGCCTACAGTTAGGACATATGACTCTCTGTTACCCATGCTGGGCCAGTAGCATACGTGTGCTGTTTTCCGTAAAAGTAAAAACCGCCACCGAACTAGAAGTTTAGAGGTCAAAACCACATTGATGTCGGAGAAGTTACAAGCACCTTGAGAATCGTAGCTTCGGCCGCTACACATTCCTGCAGCCTCCCCCTACTACGCCATGCCTGCTTTAGTACTGCATGCCTGCATCCTTCCTGGCGCTGCAGGAACGGACTCCCTCCGGCCCCCAAATCACGCACCAGACTATGCCACCCCAATGCAGATGTCAGGGCAGTGCTTATCACCACTCGACCTGTGCCACTTCAAGGGCGTACTGCTCGGCACATGCCGCAGTGCAAGGATAGCGCCATCCCCACCGCTACTGCAAGCCCACAGGGTGCCAAGGTGGCATGATGGAAGGGGAAGTCAACGACAGGCCGCCCCCAATTTGGCCAATGTTGTACGTTTTATTTTGTAAAACAATTGTGTTTAATACCTTGATTAAACTGTTTTTTGCCTACTCCCTTGTCTGTGTCGTTCAGTGCCGCTGCGTAAATTCATGTTTAATAAAATCACCACCACGCCGAACGGCACTGTATTTAATTATGGCTAAAATCCCCAACCAGTGATGCTTAGACAGAAGCTAATAGATATTTTATAAATTCAGGCTGAATTTACAATTTACGATATTTTCTTACGAACGTAGAATTCGACAAATCATAATTAGCAAAAATATGTAATCATCAGAAAATAATAAAATAATAAATAAACAGCAAACTCATTTTAAGCTTGTTCAGTACCTTCAGACGTAAGAGTAATTTTTCACACACTTTACTTTACACTTACACTTTCGAGTGACCACAATTTTATAAATCGAACCTTGACAAGTTCTCTCAGCATTTTTAGTAAACAGTTGCTAAATCAATTAAGTAACAAACAACTGTAATAAAGTTGCACTAGTCAGGCTGCGATAAAAATACCTCCTCCCACCCCCACAAATTAAACTCAAAAACCCCCTCAGAACGGATGTTAACCGTCACCATTTGAACTATGAAAAAATGGCTAAAGGAATTGGAATAGATATCAGACAATGGCTAAATGAATTGGAATAGATATCAGACGAGTTGACAACACAGTCGGCGCAGCTGCAAAACTTGAAATTTCTTTCCCCCTCATAAAATTTCCGCTGACTAGAGTAGAAAAAAAAAGTAACTCATTTGCTCAAACTATTTTAAACCCGAATAGTGCGAATCCATAAATATACCGTACAAAAAAAGATTGAACTCGAAAGTATGACTACGCAAGTCTTGCTACGACATTACTGAGCCTGCTCCCCACTTATTTGTTCAGTTTAAGTTGACCTTCTTTACTGCCTTGTCACCTAAATATTTATGTTCTTTTACCAAGTTTTTAGAGCAAGGCTAGGCAAAATGACGCGGATCTAACCTCGTTTCGCCCCGTGTGAACATGAGGGCAAGAAAAATCTTTTATCACAAGCATTTATGAACATGCCCTCAAAAAAGGCAACTTCTCAGCTCGGAGTGATTAACCTCACATTTAAGGACTAAACTCTCCTTTCGTAAACACACTAAGGGGATTCATTCGGGTAATATCTGTAGCTGGGAAACTTTCTTGAAGCATTATTCCTTTTCCTCGGTTTGTGTCCAATTCTTCAATGTATCCGAACCAGTAAATCACCATGCCAGATCCAAACCTAAAAATTTTAACACTGTATTATTATATAGTTCAATGTATGCTGGAGGTTAAGGAGTTGAACAGCTACAACTGACAGGAAAGTAAAGTTTGGTATTAGGTGAAATGTTATGAAATGTGAGTTAGAGGAAGGGGCAAGTTAAACAACATTAGGAAACATCATTTTATTTTACAATATATCCCAAAATAAAACAGAGCCGGTAATACTCGGTCATCATGGGTTACTTTCAGGAATGCAGAAATATATCCAACAGAGAAAACAAATAAACAGTAATAAATTTACGCAACTCAATTTTGCCTGGGCCATCCCAAAATACTCCAGCAGGTCACAACTGAAGAAGCACAGAGAAGCTCTGTTGCAACCGAGTTAGGAAGAGACACTAACATAATGCTGCCACTTTACCACGATAAAACTTGTTTTTGTTTAGCATTGGTATTCATGTTCACGTTTTTGTGGCACAATATAATAATAAACAGGACTGAAAGCCAAATCGGCTCTATTAAGTGATAAATAAATATAGATGCAAACCTATTTCCGTTGCCCTTTGGAGTTAAATGTCAGACTGCCTGAGCAGGAATGAACCTTCTCGAGTCCAAAGGTTATAGTCCTACCGCTAAGCCATACTGACACGGCCATAGTCAGTAAGGCTTAGCAGTAGGACTTTGGCCTTTGGTCTCAAAGGTCGAGGGTTCAATTCAAACTCAGGTAATCCGATATTTAAGTATAAAGGCAACGGTAATAGGTTTGCATCTGTTTTAATTATGCATCGCTTATCGAGCCAAGTTGGCTTTCTATCCTATTTATTCCTGATTTCACGGTATATAGTGTTCCTTTTTGTTCACTTGGTGTGTGGTGAGCAAATAAGCATACCTCCAGTGGCAATTGGAAAGTGTTTGCTTATATGTATATATGTGCGTGTTAAATACTACCTATCACCGTTTCGTTTTGGCCATGTCAGTATGGCTTAGCGGTAGGAACTTAGGCCTTTGGTTAACGGTTCAATTCCTGCTCGGGCACGCTAACATTTACATTTACGTCCAAAACAACGGAAATAGGTTGGCATCTGTTATGTATTCATCAAAGTAATAAAACACCTGTAAACACTTTATACACAACTCCACCCACACAACCGATTGTTTAGTCTACACCCGACATCATAAGTGGATAGATGGTTTGGGTGAGTTAACCCTTCTAAATTTACGCGTTAATCAGACATTTTAGTTTACAAATCAAGCCTGGAGGAAACGCCAGTTCTAAACGCAAAACTTAAAATTTTAAGTTTGAAATTTGCTGGTGTCTGGCTGGTTTTTAGGTTCAGCAGCTTTCCAGTCCGACGAGAAGTTAGTCTGATTGGCTAGATTGCACGACCCATCCTACCAGTAAAATGTAAATATTCGACTGACTTTTGCCCCTAAGGAGTCGCGAATTACAAGAGAAAGAACTCACCCAAACAATCTATCCACTTATGTTGACACAAATAAAAAACAAAAGACTAAAACATGTTTCCCAAGCATTGAAAAACTGGGAAGTTAGTCACTGCTATGCATGTTCCACTACGTATTTGTCCTCTTAACCAAAATTTTAGCCCACAATCAAACACTCTTTTCGTAGACGAGTACCTTTAACAAGGGTCAAGAAGTTTGCAGTGGTTACACACGAAATAAATATGAAGTTTTCATCAGCCACAAAATCTGTTCAGTAATTATCCAAGTTACAACAGTATATAGTAGCAAGAATTTATAGGGTTTGGGAGGAGAATTTGAACTCTAAAAGGTCCCTACTGAAACATGTTAGATTCGTCCATATTAGTTCAGTCCGAGTTTTCAGAGGGCGTCACATGTTCCATCTGGTAATTTTTGCTAATTTTTCAGCCCAAATCGAAAGTAAACTAAGTTACAACTAAGATAGGCTAAATAATAATTAAATACAAGCTAGTTTCGCTTAGTTTAGTTTAATTTTAGGCTAAAATATGAGTAGAAATTCCCACATAAAACACATGGCGCGGCCTCTATAAACTAAGACTGAACTAATACAAATGTATCAAAGACATTGCAGTATGGGTCTAGGTTACAAATTCTTCTCCCCAACCCTATAAATTCTTGATAGTAGTAAGACAAGGTGGCTTGCATAATCTGTGGCCTTTGTAATTAAGCTTGCATTTTCATACTGTTTTCGTTGTTAGCATTACATTATTTACGATGGCAGCCTGTTAACAGGCTTGTAAGGAATAAAAGTTTATGTTTTGTGACTTTTATCCTCCAATGGCCTGTTAATCATTCTACATCTACAATGATTTTTTAATATTTGTTTGGCATTTTTGAGGCGTGACACTCTAGAATACATAAGTAACAATGTTAATTATATTAACGTTACATATTTCAGTTCATACAGTAAGTTTGTTTACAACGAAACCGGTGATAATGAATGAAATTAAGTTTTAACGAAATAAAATCACAAAATTGTTGGATGTCTTATCAATGCATTTTGGATTCACTTATAACAAATTATATATAAACGAAAATAATTTTAAAACAAATCTGGAATTTTAATTCCCTTATAACAAAATCATTCTACAGTACAAACTGATCTTCCGCAGTTAGCGCGGGCACATTCATTTCACAGTGCGTAGGGGCCAGATAGGCCCCGCATTATGGGTCGACAGGCGCGGTAGGCAGAGCTGAAATGCGTTGCTGAGACACGTCGTAGTAGGAAAAGGAAGGAGATGCGTGGAAAGTATCTACTTGATCCTGGTTAAGATGCCACAATAGAGTAGAAAGCGATTACGGTCTTACCAACCCCTTTCATTGAGATATGCTGAGAAGGCTCGCTTCCATCCCAGGGGAGATCTGATGACGATGTTCATAGTTCACCGTGCTCGCCAGGTCCTGTTGCCGTGACGACATAGATAACTGGCGAAGTTCAAATACACCCTCACACACCACGTCACATCGCCATGGCAATCTTGACAACTGGCGACATGTTTTCTCCATTGTGTACACCATGCCACGGTGCTGTGGCGGCCGAGACAATTAGTGACAAGCTAACTGCTGTGTGACTACCAAGTCACTGTGTTGTGGCGACCGAGAAAATTGGCGACATGGAGACATATCATTCCACCAAGGAGACTAGCCTATTTCACTGTTCAGCAAGGAAACCAACCACTGTAGGGGCCACTTCAACATTCCCATTCTTAGTCTTATCTACAATTAAAAATATATGATGCGCGTGCGCCTCTACTCCTCTTGAACCAAGGCACCTACAAAGATGGGAGTAGGGCTAAATGAAAGTGTGAAAGATAATTAAATTGTGCTTCCGTTAAGCCTATTTTTGTCGTCGTAACTTGATTTTATGACCCTCAAATCGCGAAAAAACCTGCAAAAATAACATTAAAGTCTTTTGACCCTCATGACGTCACAGTTTGTTCATGCAAAGTTTATTAAGCCTGAACCAACTTTGACCATTCAAGGTGCACTGTGCCTGATAAAACTATGACGTCATGTTTCGCATCAGTTAGAAGTAACAGGAACACGACATCTTATAATATATGTATATCAAAATCAGTAGAAAATCAAAATTCACTTTGTTTTCGGGCCAGCCATTATTGACACGTGCTATGAACTTTGAGATTGCAGTCCACAGTACAAGAACTTATAAAGGACAACATATTTCGCACCATACTACATATACAATTTAAAATTGGCTTTGCTTTAAGTGTGAATAAAACACCAACCCAGCAGCACAGGTGACAAATAAACATTTGCATATTTCGGCATCAACAAGATAAAGAAGTCATACCTTCTTCAGAGATACAATGTAAAAAGATAAAAAGTTAAAAACACCTCACACAACTGTATTCGTGTTTCCACCAAGTTGAATACAGTTATGTGAGGTGTTCTTAACTTTTTATCTTTTTACATTTTATCTCTGAAGAAGGTATTGCTTCTATATCTTGTTGATGTGTTGTCGCGCGACTTTCGGAAGGCAGGCGTTGGCAACGTGTTGAGAATCTCCTGACGCACTACAGCAGGAGGGACACACGAGCTGATGTTCCAAGTCTCGGAGAGCCAAATCAGGAACAGAATCCAAAACGTGATTCGCAAGGGGTGCAAGCAGCACAATGTGCCCAAGCAGCACAATGTGCCCAGACAGGAAGTTGGAAACGATAGTATCGTAAATGTGGTCGAGGCCGTCGCTCCCTCAAACGACGCATCTGCCATCTTGGATACAGTCAAAGCGTGACAATGCTCGTCCAACTGCGATCAAAACACCTTGAGAATTGACGATTTTACGAATTGAATTTCTGACTTAACTGGACCTAATAAAAGTTTTTAACGTAGTGGGAATGAACTGCATAATGTCTACAGATAAGTGAGAAGCGCCTGTAGCAGAAATAACGTTGTCAGTTGGGGGAGTAGCATCTGAACTACGCGACTAGAAACGGGCGTCGTTGACTCAACAACACTAGCCCCTGGTCTTATTTTCACTATGTATGTTCAATTTTACGAACTTCGTCCACGTTGCGTTGGAAGCAAACCCCACAATGGTTCACCTGAAAATCGCATGTACGGCATTGTTGACACGTGGCATGCTTATCGCCCAGCATTTTAACCTGCGAGCTCACTTCAATTTCACTGAGAGCTGACTCAAAAAAAGTTTTCAAATTTAGTAGAAAATACTTTGTTCAGCAAAAGCATCGACCAAATCAGTCAATGTCCAAACGATTAGCGAGTGACAGATGGTAATGATCAAGGGCGTCACCTGGTAGGAGCTACGTAAGCTTCTTAAACTTAAGATTTGAGTCTATAACTAAGATGGAAGTACTCTCAAATGGAAGTGAAAATTGTTTGGTTTGCAGATAGGGTTGAATAAATATGTATATATTTTGCTATTATAGTATTTGTCGTATATTGTTTGTGTTTTTACTTTTGCTCAATGGTTGCAGCTAAAGGCCTGACATTTGCACCATTGGAAAGTTTTGAACCAGTTAAAATGGTACTGTAATATCAAAACTGATCAAAATTTGGTAAAATATGAATTTTAGTGCAGTCACCAATTTCACCATAAAAATATTTGGCCTGTTTTAATTTAATCCACCCGCAGCACCCGTAAACCAAATGTTCAACTTTGCGTGGTGTTATCTATCAGTGTTGAGGCCAACATATTTTTTGATTGACAAATACATCATACATGTTTCAATAGCATGAAAAGTTGTTAATTTTTTCCAACGGATATATGGTGAAACCTCTTTATAACAGAGTGGAAGTTGGAAACAGAATGTTATACAGTATCAGGTTTATCATTATAAACAATCACTTTTTCATGCATTGTTGCTTGAAAAGCTTCAAAAACTGCATTGTTATAACAGGTGTATTGTTGTAAGAGGTATTCTTATAACGGGGTTTAACTGTAGCTGGTAATAGTAAATCATACAGGAACTGGCGAGCTAATTTTAATATAACTGACCACGTAGTGAGTGTCACCTAAATCACATTCATGAAGATAGCTGTAGTCTACAATATTGATCCTCCATTCTCCTTAATGCAATATACCTGTTCCAATAACTCCAGAATTGGTCTTTAAGGTAGTTCCGATGACTGTCTTCATCTCCGAAAGAAGCCTTGCTTTCAATCCAGTTCACAATAAAACCATTGATGGCTACGGAAAATAATAACACCTATTAATTGTATAGGAGTAGCATATAATGTAGGGATGTAGCCTTAAACAGTGTTACGTATTGGTTAAATCCTGGCTACAAAAATTACGGAAATTTTACTAATGTACTAATCCACCACATATCGACGGTCTAAACTGGACAAACAACTTAGGAGCTTTAAACATTACTCCAAAACTTACAAGCTACACAGCAATGCACAGTTTGGTTTAACATAAGCCAAAAATATCAGCAATAATATGTGTTTGTCAGGGGCGGATCCAGAATTCTGTTAAGGGGGGGTGCTCTACCAAACTTCAGTGATTACCTTAGTTGATTGACATCCTTGATGTCTGAAGCTTTCAGTCAATCTCTAGCACAAAAATTACGATCTAAAATGCTTTTCGGCCAGAAATCGTGAAATAACCTAGATACAGCCGGGGGGGGGGGGGGCCAACAGCTTTGTCAGGGCGGTTAATATGCGATATATATGAAAAAAATTTCAAATCTTGTAGAAAATCTATATTTTTTTTTTAGCCAGGAACGGAGGGGGAGGGGGCGGCCACGTGAGTTGAGGCAGGTTATGAACTTCGTTGCAACGGCAATGTAAATGCTATGGTCGAGGATCATATTGCATTGCCAGAGTGGCACTAATTTGTGTGGTACTAAGAAGCAAATGTACACAGTTTATCTGAACCCTCAAAGGTGGCTTATCTAAAGTGTTTACCCATCAACCTTGGATTTGGCAATAGCATTGCCACTATTGCTAGAATTTAAAAATAAAATAAGTTACCTAGTCAATGCAACGCACGACATAAATGCTAACAATTTTAAATACCATTTATTTTTATTTATCGTTATCAATACAACTCTTGATAGACATGTGCACCGATAAAATTTTCTTTGAAAGTGGCGAATGTTAATTTCGTGACAGCAACAGTGTAAATTGCACCGATAATCGGAGGACAGTGGTAACATAAAAAAAGTTTTACGCAACGGAGGTGGCATTTTCTTAATGCATACAGCAATAAATCAGAATTTTTCTCTTTGTATCTTGAAATCACTATAGATGTCTAAGAATTTTGGTTGTTATGAAAAACAAACAAACAGACGACTACTTGGTTCATTGTTGGCTGATTATTACTTCCATTTCAAATTGTATAAAGTTACTTAGTATTGGAATTGTTACAAACAATGGCAAAATTATTGGTGGTAGAGGCATGCTACAGAAGAAGGCTGACCGCTGGGTCACACATGGCGTTTGATATTTGACCGGCAGCATAGTGGCACATACCTCTAGACCTTCGTACTGCGAAAAGCATTTGCAAAGCATGCACACACCACATCTAATGCCTTATTTTGAAGAGGAGGGGGGGGGGGGGGGCGAAGTCAAAATCCACTATTATTACAGGACATATCTCTACTTACAATTCAGGCTGTATCGAACTGAACATAGCCAAACAGAGGGTGTTCGGTTCGGTTTGGAGGTCCACCTTTCAAAAAAAATATATGCCAAACCACATGAATAAACCATTTTGAAGGTTTTTTTTTTTTTTATCAGCCTTGTAACTCTGAAAGAAAAACTGGAATTTTTTGTTGTTGTGTGAATGCGTACGTCACGCAGCTAAGTTAATATGATCGCAAACCAAAGTAAAAATGCCGAAAAATTGGTAATTAGCAGGATTTAGACCAAAACGCTTAACCCAATAAAATTTGTTAGGTCACAAATCTTGTAGTAGCTTTGTTAACGCCACCTCCACTTTTTTTTCAAATTAATTTTAGCTCCCATGGGAGTTTATAGGCGATGTACGGTGCAAGATTTACAATACCATTAATCGGTTTCAAAGACTCTGTATTAACCGTTTAATAGTTTTTTTATACAACCCTATGCCACACTGCATTGTTACTTTCAAAATGTATTTACCGATAGGAACTTCTAACTTGAAGTCTGGAGTCTTATCGTAGCCCTTCTCCCTCATTTGTTCTTCCTCTGAAAAAGAAATTGTACTTGACTTAGTCTCACAACGTAAATGTTGTTCATGTATTTGCAAAGGCATTTACAAAATCAGACTTTAAATCATTGGATTGTTGGTGTAAAAAAACTTTCAAAAAAGGGTATGTATGCGATAAGTTCGGTACTATCCGTTCTACAACTGTTTAACAAGCATAAAGCCGGACTGGCTTTCACGCGATCTAAAATTGTGCTTTTTTTTAACATTATATTAAACAGATTACCAGGACACTACTAGGACAGTTCAGTTCAATTCGGGACACCCAAAATCAGTCTTGAATTGTAGTATCCAAGGAGAACTACAAGCGCAGTATTGCCCACTGCACCCTTAGCATGGACAAGGATATGTGAAATACCGGTACCGGCGGTAACAGTGGCGAAAAAACAAGCAACTCTTTCACCACCAGTCTGAAAAGCGAAAGAAGTTCTCTTAAATCAGTCTACTTAAATTTTCGTTGAAAACCGTTCTTCTTCATATATTACGAAGCAAAAGTTACAGCTCTGGTTTTGCAAATTTTCGGCAAACCTTAGTTTCGTTTGTATTCATCAGGCATTTTAAGATGTTTGAAAGATCGGCAACCGCCGTTTACAGTGGCTTATTTTTAACATCACAAAGAATCAGAAATCGGGAATCATTGTTATTCTTCCTGAATCTTCCCGATTCCTGATTCTTCGTGATTTAAAGATGTACTTTCGATTCGACCAAAGACATCATTTTCATGTTGATTTGTTGCCGCGATCAGCTTGTCCGATGCGGATCATTGATCTTTACAAGTGAAAGTGTGAGTGGCGTTCGCGATCGCTTTCCATTTTTATAGAGCATTGTTGTGATTTCCCCCGTTTGCATGAAAATACTGTGACTTCCCATTAGCAGTAAGATCATCCAGGGCTAAGAGATATAGAGGCCTACATCCAATTTGCATGAAATACTGTGACTGGAAAAAAACATGGGAGTCATCAGTACAGTGCACCTTTGTTGAAAAGACAGTTCGAATCATTACAGCATACAGACAATTCCGTTTGAAAGACATACAAACAAAATAATTACGAGTATCGAGATTCCCATGCATACACACAAACAAAAAATAATAATTAAGATTATCGAGATTTCCACTGTGGACTTAAATAGAATAAAGATGATAGCGACTCATCGATCTTAGTTATATAGATTCAACTTTTGAAAAAAGTACACTGTTGATGAAAAATTGGGGATACAACTTTGGATATCTGTATTGGTACTGACAAAATTTTTAAAACCGTTTCGGTTCAGCATCGATGCAGCCTTCAATAATACACATCCTTTTTCAGTCTTTTTTACACTATTTTATATTTATTCTATTCCGTACAACGAGGTACATATGGGTTTGGGAGAGACAAAAATAAACAACAACGAAATTATCAAAACAAAAGTAATACACTCAAGGTGGACCTCGGTCCAAGTCGCTGATCGCCTGCAACACCGCGAAGCCCTGTACATGGTCATGCGCCCTTTGCCTCAACAGCCATAAGTCCTGCGGGGTACGGATCTCACACCATCGTCCCAGATGCATTAACCCCTCTGCAACAACTGCAACAAGACCTTGTCTCCAGTCATCGATGGGCCCCCCCCCCCCCTGCAGGCAACAATCAGGGCATTGTTAGAGTTCAGTACATTACTCCACATCGTAGCCTGTTGTAAGAGCATGGCAGCATGGCAAGTTCTAGAGTGAGGAGGTTCCCGTCTCTGCAAGCTTGATGATTGTGAGTATATCGAGACAACAGTTGAGCCCGTTTTATGGCCCCATGATATACCAATGACAGTTCGTTCCTTGTCGCTCTAGAATAGCTCCAGCAGGTTGCAAGACCGTACAGCACCATAGCTCTAGTCCTCAGCAGATGCACTTTCACCTCCTCAGTAGAGGATGCAAAGGTGTGCACGATGGCATTGCGCTTCTTGCACACCTCTGACCGGACTTTTCGCACATGTAAATCATCCGATAGATCCCTACTCAGTTCTACACCCAGATATGTTACCGATGTGACCCAAGTGAGTTTTGTTCCATTCAGATGTAGAGGTTCAACAATCTCAGAGTCACCCCCAAAAATAACTCCGACCGATTTTAGGACGTTAAATGACAGGCCTTTCATCTCCGCCCTGTAGCACAGCCTGTCCAGAAAGAGTACAATAGCATCAGCGTGCTAAGAGTACAATATCATCAGCGTACGCAATAATGTTCAGAGCAGTTCCGTTAACCCAACAGTCGGTAGGCAAGCCGCTTAGCTCTTTAACAGCTTCATCCAACACAAGGCAGAAAAAAAACGGGGAGAGGGGGCTGCCCTGCCTAACACCACACTATGCCGCGAAGGAGTGGGACAAGTAGTTACCCCAACGAATAGCCAGTGATTGCCGATCGTAACAGCCCCGTACAATGTTAACCAGGTAAGTTGGAACTCTGCGGCTCCTTAGGGCTTCCACCAAGGCGTCGTGCGAGACCTTGTCGAACGCCTTAGGAACGTCAACTAAACAAGCGTATACTTTGCCAGCCAGCTTTCCGATAACGACGCACAACCTCCTACACCGCATAAACGGCCAGCATCGTGGAATGTTTACACTTGAACCCAAATTGAGCGTGACTTGTGGCGATCGTATTTCTCAGTCTGGTCAGCACGACGAGGTCCAGGAGCTTTGCCAGCGGGCTCATTAACGCAATCCCCCGATAGTTCTCACTACGCAATCCCCCGATAGTTCTCACTACGCGTAGGGTCAGCAGTGGTTTTCTTGAGAATGGGCAGAATAATAGTCTTTGTGGCCTCATCGGGGCAATGGGCATGAGTCAAGGAGGCCGAAAGAAGGAGAGCCAAGCGCTGCAGGGCGAGGTGACCTGTGTATCGGAGATGTTCCATGGCGAGCCCACATCTGGGCCCGGTGCTGTATCAGTTTTCATTTTCCTGAGGAGATGATTTACTTCAACGGGACAAATTTCAGGTGCGGTGTCAAGATCCAAGTCAGCAGTAGTTTCTTCCCGCCTAGTCATGGCTGCCTGTGGACAGGTGAAAAGGTCCAGAAACTTCCTCCTCCACCGAACACAAATAGCAGCCTCACCACTAGCACCATCCAGTCTATCAGTGGGGTAGGCTGATAAGGCTGCGTCGAGTGACGAACTGCATTCCAGAAGGCCGTGCAATTTCCAGTTTGGAGGGACTGTTGTAGTAATGCCGCTCGCAAGCCTTTTTCATGGCTCCGGCACCACCGTAGTGCACACTTAAACTGCTTACACGTAGTCTTCCTTTCATCGATGGATGGGCCATCCCTAGACCTGCCAACGCTCACCCATCTAGCATGGGCTCACTTATGTGCCTCATACTTTTGCTTTACATTTCCCGACCAACCAGGAACCTTAGGTCTGTGGCTCTGTATTTCCACACATGGCAGAGTCTCTAAACCCGCTCGCAGAAGCACTGCACGAAGCAAGGCCACTTCCTTGTTGATAACTTCAAGGTGGTCAGCGTTCCTGCAGCCGGGTAGATGACACACAACACCTTCCGCCGGAGGGAATAGGCCAAGACAGTAACTAACCTGGTCACTGTAACACCGAAGCTGGTCCGGGGTTGCACGTCTCCAGCTGATTCGAGAAGGAGGTTGAAGTGCAGTAACCCCATCATTAACATTGATTTGTTGACCCGGCGCGGCTCTATTAGGTAGTGCCAGTTCAACACCCATTGGCAGATGGTCAGACATCACAGTTAGTTCATCAACCCAAACCTTTAGGGTTAGTGCCACCACTTGCTCTGAGCCGCAGATGTGGTCAATTCACGACCATAAGTTCTGTGCGTTGCTAATAAAGGTAACAGTGTCCGGGGGTATCCGACTGTCGAGAAATGACAGCCCATATTCTTCCATGCCTTCAGCAACAAGTTCGTTAAACCGGCCTGTTCTTCTCAGGTCAGCATAAGATCACCGGCCACAATGATAAAGTCAGTGCCAGCCTCATGCGTGAAAATATCCACTTCACCCAAAACCTGCAGCAGCTCCTCCAAAGCAGCATCATCGCTCTTATTCGTGGATGCGTAGACTGTTGCAATAGCAAGATCATTACCATCTGCAAGACTAAACACTAGTCCCAGGACTCGATTACTTGTGTAAGTATGAACTTTAGGGGCAAGAGTGCAAAGGGTTTTCCTCCAAAGAACAGCGGTGCCCCCAAACGGACGGTCCTTGCGCAGGCTATCAATGGTGTTTACAGGCACATACAGTAATTCAGTTTTATTTAACGATTCCGATTTCTGCGAATACTGCAAATATCAACAATGATCGGGGTCACCCCAGCCTTAGTATTTTGGCTAATGACTGTGCGCAATACATTAAAGAAAGACAATTTTATAATTGGAAATTGATGAGATACTTTCCTAAAAAGCAATTATTTTTACTGACATGGCTGTAATCTGCATTCCACTATTGATAAAAGTAATTCTTGCGATTCACGCTTCTGTGACTTACCAATGAATGAAATTCCATTCTCTTCTAACAACTTTCTTAACTTGCATTCGTACTCATGGCCAACTGAGCTGACAAAACAACCAAACCAAAAAGTAAGTAGTGCATTAACCATGTAGCATCTATCCTATTATTGCGCAGCAGAACTATAAGGCAGAATAATTTTTAAGGCGAGATGGGCTGAACAGAGTTTGCAGCCAGAAAGTCTATACCACGCGCCATGGCTGTTTGCTGTGACGTGCATATCACAGCCGTTGTTCTCGTTCGTCATTGGCTAACTCATGGTGACGTCACGGCAAACAGCCATTGCGCATGGTTTAGTGTCTAGTTGGGTCGACGTATGTGTTTTAACTTCACGTAGGTGGGCTTCCAAGTACTTTTAACTTATGAAAATAAAAACAAAACTGCTGCTTAATTAGTTGTGCGAGCCCACACTTGATAATGGCTTTGATAGATTTAATGTTACAATTTGGAAATGGTTTGAACTATCATCCTTTAAACTGCACGACTGAAAATATCTCGTAGAGCCAATGAATTTGGGATATTGAAATATCGAAATCAGTAAAAATTGACGAGGTAAGAGCAGAGTTTGAGAACAATTGCATACGCTGCATTCTTGCAAGCCTTATTTTTCAATAGCTGAACTAAACCTAGAAATAAAAACAACTAACCCTTCCAAAGATTAGTTGTGCTTGCAAGCTGGCGTTGAGTCCCACACCCGTAAATAAAACCCCAATGTGAAGTTAGTTAGAATTTGGAAACTATATAGTCAATACCGGTACCCAAACTTTTAACACTTATCCCCCTCCCACAACTCACCCACAGGTACCTAATCAACAGATCCTGCAGAATAAGCCAATATAGCAATCGCAAAACAATGCACCAGTACAGTAGACCTACTGACATACGGTTGCTAAAAACTTGTTTTGGTTAGATTTTAGTTTGGTTATTCCTTTAGAGTCGGTTGGTAAGTAACTCGATTTTGGTTAAATAAACATTAGGTTTTGTTTCATAATTTCATTCATTAAGCCTAAATTACATGTACAAAGGCAAAACATCATTTTAGAGTAACAAAGTCTATATTTAGAGTTCCAAATCATGCCTTAAAATTATGTCAACCCAGTAAGTTCTGGGACAAGAAACGCCTCTCTTGTCCTTCTGTCCAACATATTGTTTTCTGATCCCAATACAGTACCCCATTGATGAGGACCACCACTAAATTTGAGCCAAGCTTTTGGTAATAGCCTTTCATTTGTTCATCACGTTTCCCTTCACATCTGCCTGTTGCAAAACTTCAGAAACAAAGAACAAGTTTAACGTTTTATGTTACGTAGGACACTTAATGGGTTAAATCTTTCTTTCATTCACAGTCGTATAACAAGAATTTTATAAAGAAATACATAAACTGCTTATGCAAAAAATAGCAACATTATTATTTTCATAGACGAAACACAAAGCTCTCTATTGGGCTGAAGTTTACATGAGGCACATACTCGATATCCTTACGATACTGATTCCAAATGGCTCCAACACCTTCCTAAATACAGAGACAGTTGGTTTCAGAGCGCGGAAATGTGTTAAAACGACTTAAAACAGTAGATTTGTAGCGCCACAATCCATACATCTATACGGTGTTTGCGTTCGCTCGCAGGATGGCACGGCACCTTATATTTTTTTTCGTAAACAGTTCCGATAGGCGGGTTGTTATTGTCAGTTTCGTGTGGTTTTGTTGTTATTGTCAGTTAGGTTAGGTTAGATTAGGCAAGTTTGGGGTTTGGCATACTGAGGTAGTTAACTGATTGGGGTTTGGCATTTCATACTGGGGCAGTTAATTGGTAAAGTCGCTCATTGTCCGCGGCCAAAAAACAAAAAATCCGCGCCGAAAATTTAACTTTTTCGGCGGAATTCCGCGGCAACCATTATACGGGTTTCCACGACTTTCTGCGTCAATAAAATTAAGTTTCCACGACATTCCGTGCCCCCCACTCCTAAAAAAAAAAAAAAAAAAAAATTGATAATTTTTTTTTACTTACGTACGGAGGAAAATACGCAAAATTCCAGACTGGCAAGAACGATATAACAATTCTTGGCGAATTTTCAATAGTCAATTTGCTGTTGATGGAGAAACCTAGCCGACTATCATCTTCAGGCACGTAATAAAACTCTAAACACTACCACCTATTTACAGTCCATTAGAATTCGAAATTGGCTTTAACTTGGCCTCCGATATTTACAAGGTATATACAGTTTTATTACGTGCCTGAAGATGATAGTCGGCTAGGTTTCTCCTTCAACAGCAAATTGACTATCGAAAATTCGCCAAGAATTGTTATATCGTTCTTGACAGTTTGGAATTTTGCGTATTTTTCTCCGTACGTAAGTAATGTCGTCTGCTACGTTCCAGAGTATGAATTTGGACGTTTTTAAATATTTTTTTTTAGCTTAGCCTACATCTACGCCTACTTCATACTTGTCATGGTAGAGACTTACAAGTTTCCACAATTGGACTATATCAATAATTTTTGCAAGAATAAATATTTCGTTAGTGCCTCACTCCATGGGTGATGGGAAAAAAACCAACTCGCTCCATGACCGATGACAATTTTTCCAACTCCCTGCTTAAAAGGTTAACCAAACCTATAAATTTGGTAAAAAAAAAACGTACGATTTGGAAGAAATAATTGATTTCCGCGAGAAATGTTTTTTTCCGCGATCGTCGAAGGAAACTTTAATGACGCCAAACATAGCAATAAGCCCGTGCCACTGAAACTAAACTTCGTCACAAGCTTAATTTAAGATCCGCAATTTTTGGCTAATAGTGGAATCAATAATTATGAGCTACTCTATTAATTGGTTAGGCTATGATAATGATGATTTAACGGGTTTCCGCAATTTGGGATCAACTTGTAGTGCCTTCCGTGAAAAATAAAGGTAGGGTTTTTTCTCTTTTTTTCGAATTTCGGGCCATGTGCGTAAAGGGAACATGAGAAGAAAATGGGATCTCGTCAGAATTACCTGCTGAGTAATGTTTTCCTCTTCCATTTTTGGGACAAACGCAACGTTTGGCCGTGGTGAATTAAGGTCTAAAGGTAGCACCGCGCCGCGCCGGAAAGCAAGAAACTGGGCGAAAGTCCAGCAGTGAAACGCCAAACCCCAACCACTTCAATATATCAAGTGAAATGCCAAATCCGGTTCCTAACTTAACCTAACCGACAAAACCACACGAAACTGACAATAACAACCCACCTATCTGAACTGTTTACGGGAAAAAAATATCAGCTGGGAACATGGGAAGAAAACAGCCTTTCGTCCGCCAGCGCAATGAGTGCGACTTTCATTAATTTCTGACGGCCAAACGAAGCCTTTGCCCCACAGCCTCTGCCTTTGTGTTGTGAGGTTGTTGAAGCATAATTGATGTTCGTCCTGTTTTTTTTTTCAGTGAGGAGCCCTTATTCTTCCCACATGCCACGTAAAGTAAACTTGTTCCCTCTATTGTTTATTTTACTATCGAAAGTGATCGTGGAATAAATTTATAATTCTGCCTTTATTATTCTGCCCTTACTTCTAAATCCGTTAGCTACGCACCTAGTATGCACTATCCCATTGCCTCACACGTTTGTCGAATTCATACTACAAAAACAGTTGCACTAAATAATCGATTATACAGTAATTACCTGATTAGCAGGAGCCACATAACTCCCCTGCTTCCAATATGCACAGAATTGGGACAGCCTTGCCAAAGAACCGTAAAGTAGCCACCATTTTTTTTTCCAGTGGTTCGCGAATAGCCCAACAACAGATAGAATTTCGTTTTCCGTGCATGTTGTTAAAACCTGAAATAGGCTGGGCCAGTTCCGGTTCAACTTTTTTTTTCATACAGAAACATAATTGGCAACAATTTTTAGTCAAGGACTTACAACCCTTCATATGTAAACGATTTAACCACAAACTCTTCAATAACAATGCCTACGATTTGCTGGCACGTCTTCTAATCAAAATCATGATAAATCGACTAATATTTCAGTCACTTCTGGCCAGGCGCTTAAGGTGATAGGCATGACCCGTGCAAATAAACGACTGGAGTGGGACGTGACGTCATTTAACAATAGCTCACGACGCAAGCCCCTTTTTCTCCCTGATTGTATTTCAGTAACTGCTTTATGCATTACATGCATAAGCAGTTAAAAAAAAATATAAAAAACCAACACTTTACGACCACAGTTGGAAACAATGAAGTTCACTTGAATTTTTGCAGAAATGTCAGTTCTCCATCATCAGTCGCACTCATACAATGGAGGACTTTCAAAAACTTCACATGTTGTGCACGAAAATTTGAATCTACCGGCGATAGCCGCACCGATCAATGATCTACATAGTCTGTTTGCCAAGCAGGCTCCACTCTTCGTTCAAACTGCCCTCCAAGGTGGATGGAGTGGAGCCGCCTGCTTGGCAAACAGACTGTATAGATCAGTTGTCGGAGCGCCCCATCGCAGTTGATTCGTTCAACCGCAATGCACCACCATGTGAAGTTTTTGACAGTTCCACTGTTTCCTGAGTGCGTCCGATGATGGAGAACACATATTTCTCCAAAAATTCAAGCGAACTTTGATTGATTATTCACAACTGTGGTGAGCAATGTCTGTTGATTGCCACTTTTATCGCCGGTTGCATGTATTTAAAGATAAAAAAAAAAAGTACCAACTGTATTAATACCACCACGATGATAGCACTAAAACATTTTCACCATCGTTGCCAAGAGTACACAAGAGTACGCAAGAGTATTTTCTTGCAGTTATTACAAGCATGTCTGTGGCTTTGATAGCAAATTGGTTGTCGTCGAGGTCAATCACGCAGTGCTTTGTCAGTCAGCCAGAGTTAGGTTACTTCTGCCAAATATTGCATCAACCTTTCTGTTCTTGTCCCACTAATTGCCCTGGAATATTTGGCTGTTATAAAGTTTAAGAGGTCTTTCCAGTAAAATGTACACGGCAGTAACCACACGTTGCTGAAAACTACACAGGGTTGTTGATCTTGTTTCAATGCGTGATTTGATCAATTCAGCACCTAGTGTGAATATTATGTAATCTAGTGCCTTTTTAAATGGTGGTTTTTATAAAATAAATAAATAAATAAAAAATAAAAAACCACCTATGCGTTCTGGAAGCTTCTATAAGGCATATTGCACACATATTGGACCACACATGGGTAATAAGCAAAGTGCCTGGATCAACAGTTTAGAAATTTGTGGTACATTCCATCACATCCTACATTAATATATTTTTGCATATCACTACGCAAAGTTTTTACACTTCATTTGTGATAAATACATGGACGGAGGAGTGAGTTATAAGAAACTGCTTTTAAATATGAGAAAAAGATAATTTATGGTCCATCAGACCAGCCTAAGGTTAAAGCTGAAAACTGAGTTATTATTAAGAAGGTATTTTGAAATACCTACAAAGAAAAAATCCAAGGATGCTATGGTGCAGTAAACAGTATGCACAGTCCTGCAGTGTTACAGTTTGTATTGTTGATTTTTGAACTTAAAACAATTACAGTAGTGCAAATAGCCAAATAAAATGAGGGCAGCTAGTCTAGTCCAAGTCTCAGGGCAACTAGTTCATTACGGAAGGTACGGAAAATCGGTCAAAGTGTCGGGCCTCAAAAACTGGCAGTCAAGTTTCAGGGTTAGATAGTAGATACTACCTTTATTTTGCAAAAAAAGAAAGATAAATAAGTATTCGTTAATCATGTTGTTTTAAAGCCTTAGTTCGTATAGGGATTGAATGGTGCAAATTAAAGCTTCAGTTTGTGTTAAAGTGGCTTCATCTACTATATGTTGATTCGATCATTAACTGTTATATAAGGCGGTGGTTCCCAACCTTTATCAAACCGTGACCCCCCCAATAAAAATTTTTTCGCGACCTCCTCCCCTCCAAGTAAATTCCTTCGCTCGTCGGTTTCACAACTAGGGGGTCTGGGGGAGCACTTTGAGTTCCCCAGTGGGTTCGTAGGCGGAGCACCGGAATGCCAACGCTTATTTTGCATGTTAAGAATTTTAAACACCATAATTGCTCACAAAAAAAAAAATAACTCTCGTATTTTATAGAATTACACAATATAATATTGTATAATTAGAATTAGGATTTAGAAGAGATAACAGTACTTTACAATTAATTAATTTTATTAAATTTCCGGGAAAAAAGATTTTAAGATTAAAAGATTTAAAAAAGCAAACTAATTTTTTTTCCTGCTTATGTATCGCGACTCCTGAGAGGACACCCGCGACCCCATTTGGGGTCACGACCCATAGGTTAAAAACCACTGATATTAGGGTTTTTAAATAACAAGCAAGATGCAGCATGAAGCAGCATCCCATGTAAATAACTCCACTTTAATGATGTCATGCGACCCTAACACTTTCAGAGAGCTAGTATTGTTTTTACTTACTGTTTTATAGTGTCCGCTAGTGGCCCATAATTGTCATCATTTAAAACACACTGAAATGAAAGCAAAGTTGGTGTGAAGTGTACCAAGTAATTCCTCAGGGGGTAGGCTAAGGAAAAAGTTTTACTGTACAAGATATCTTTTAAAAAGAAACAACATACAACATATTCCGTATACAACCATATTCCTATTTAAATGGACGTTCACCGATTGTTAGATGTAGTTGCTTGTTTGTTATTTTCTGGACTCTTGCCTGAAGACGGAATGAATATTCGACCACCAAAAATTCGAAAATATTGAACAATAACTCGAACAATTTGGTTTTGTGTGACTGAACTTATCAGGATTTCAACAAACCAAAGCAAAAATCCCAAACTCTTGGTCTTTAATACCCCATAAAACACCCGAAAACTTAATTTTGTTTCATGGCATAAGATTTGTGCTTAAATTTCTGTTGTGTTAGCGTGGCTTCACTTTTACATCAAACCAGTTCAGCTCCATTGCTTACCAAGTAGATCTCAAGAGCCAGCTGTCCATCTTCAATAAGAGAGGTATCTTTCAGTAATTTGCTGATCTGTTGTTTTGCTGTAAACATAAATCTTAAAATTAACAATGACAAATCGGCTAAAAATATTTTTAGAATATAGGCTACCAAGAAAGAATGAATAAATAAATAAATAAATAAAAGAGAAGTTCAGTAGGCCCTACTATACTGTGACGACTGCAACTGCCAGGAACAATGCAGAAATCAAACTCTAAGACTGTTGGGTAATGTTGATTTTTACAGCAAATTTTGTGAACAGCCTTGGTTTCCAAATATGGCTTGCAAGCTAAGAGAACAACCGCAGTAAATAGTTGGTTTTAGTTTTTTAAATACATCTACGTTATAATATTGTAAGCAAGCAAGGACTAATAGCGACAGTAAGCTCTGATTGGCTGTAGTGTTCTTACATCATCTGTTTTGGCCAATAAAGATGGACGATATACGGGTGATCATCTAATAGCTCGTGCATGACAAAGAAACACAAGTGCCGTCTCGTATCATAATTGGAAACCACGAGGGAGAAGTGCAAAGCCAACTGATATTGAACTTTGAACACATTCGTTTAAAACGCTCATTCTCCCACTCAATGCAGGCGAATTTTCGACAGCCCTTAAAAGGTGTTCGTATACACTAAGACAGTCTTCATCCGGTGCTGTGCTGCTATTTTATTCGCTTTACATTGCTGCTCACGACTGGCTGTAATTCAAATTACAGTATGAGCAATGATGTAAACCAAAGAAAAAACAGCAAAATGCTTGTTGAAGACAATCAAAGTTTATTCCAACACCTTTTAAGGACTGTGGAAAATTCGCGAACTGAGTGTTTGTATTCTTTTTTGTGAGAATGACACCGCACAACTGAGTACTGTAGACATTTGTACTTGCTGCTTGTGTTCCCAGACGAGTCAATTACTGGTCGAAGTATTCAGCGCAATATTCTAGGCCACTATCTGTCCTTAAAAATGCATAATTTGTGTCCAGTTGATTATTCAGCAACAGCTAGAAAATCTCTAAATTTTGCATTTGCCTAGTCTTTTGTCTTCGTCGAGTAGATTGTACATATTCTTGGATAGTCGTCGATGAAGGAACTAAAATAATGGCCTCTGTCACAGGATGCGACTGTTGAAGGACCCCATATGTCCGAAAGCACGAAGTCAAATGGAGCATTTGCATTTCTTTTCATGACTGCAACATGACTGGCGTGTGCAGACTTCTCTAATTGACATGAATCGCATGTCGGATTGTCGGCTGACAATGTCTTCATGCCTCTAACCTTCCCATCATTTATCATTTTCTTCCGCTTGCAAATTCATATGACCTACACGATTATGCTATATTTCTGTGTCAGTCCAGCTGGGCTTCTACTTGTGAGTACCTACTCCTCTTGTATGCTAAGACACTGTAGGACTGGGTAGCTCTTCTTTTTCCAGTACTGGAGCTTTCAGTAATAACTTTCCTTCAGGATTGAGCAAGATGAGGCCTTGGTTATCAGTATTGATCCAGCATCCACTCTAGAAAATCTTCGTTCACGAGATTTTCACCTCATATTTGGCATCATTTCTCTTCCTATAGAAATATTGAAGCATTTCTATGTTTCTATGTGCTCTGCTAGGGTAATGTTCACCTGACGAAAAGTCTTAATTAAAACAGTCTCCGTTATTACAAAAACGATGGGTGGCTGAAGTATCAGGCAACCCTCATGATTCAGCAGTCACTGCGACGTTTTCCACAAAGGAAACGTGACTATCACATTTCCGTTTGCCATTGCCTTTGTCTTCCCATCCCATACGGTTAGTGAAGTCTGGCCAACCACGGGCAAAATGTTCACTTTTGCCATAGGAAAAACATTAAGTTATTCTTCTTCTTCACTGTCATCTGACGGAACAGACTCTTGGTTCTTCATTGGCCTCTACTGTGATGGCCACCTGTACATCAACACCACTTCCCCTTCTTGGTTGTCGATTGTACCCCATTTGACATGGCTTATGTCTGGTCACCATCATCAAGTAGGCTCTGGGTGATAGGGTTCAGTAGTTCATATTCGGTCGACATTTGTTCTTTAACAATCTTTAGTTCAAATTCGTACAGGCTTTCAACCACCGAATCCCACTTGCTTGGTAAACCACAAATCATTTGGTAGGCATGCTCTTTGTCTATCGTCTTTCCAGCATCCTCCAAATCAGTGACAGCATTATGGATTTTCGAAAAATATTTCGCCATGATTCACCTGTGCACATTCTCATCAGGACAAACTCCTTCCTAAGGTATCCAGTGTTTGCACGGGACTTCAGTTCAAACATGGCACTCAATACTTCCCATGCGTCTTTGGTGTTAGTGCAAGCCCTGATCAAAGTCTTCAAGTCGGCATTAATTCCTAAGGCAATCGTTGCTAATGCCCTACATTCCCTTAATCAATATTGCCTCATAGAATCTAGACAAGCTTCTTCTTCTATAGGTACGACTTCAGGCAGGATTTGCTATCAACAAATCCTTATAATTCTCGCTCCTTCATAAACATCTTCATGGTAAAAAGCCACTACCTATAATTCGTGTCATTCAGTTTTGGGAATCTTAGATAGTCCGCTAAACGTGTCACCTTCATTCACCACAATTGTGATTTCACAGAATATTGTCGAAATACTTGCAGTAATGGTCCACATAATTCACATTTGCATTGCCTTTCATGTATTGTCTACAACATAATATATAAAGTTTATGCCATACTCATTACGATGAAATGTTTTCTCCTGTGTGTCAACTGATTTAGTGTCACATGCCTGCATAACAAATGAACTCTTTCCCACATTCACCAAAGTTTTCTCCCAGTTGTGTCTACTCATTTAGAGTTGTGTACCTGCATACCGAAGTCTCATTTGTGCTCACCAGTGAAATGTCCTCTCTCTGATTTGTCTCAACTGTCAATGTCGTGTACCCACATACCTTTCAAAAAAAAAAAAAAAAACACTACACTATTAATCACTACACCACAAATGAATTACTCTTAATACAATCCCTCTCGATTCTAGGTGAAATTAGGGTCCGTTCGCCTTCCTCAGAGTTAGCCTCCAAGCTTGACGAAAGATGAAGTCTCCGAAAAAACAACGTACAGATCAGTTGTCCCCATCCTCCAACAGTGCGAGATTCAAATTTGTGACAGCGATATAACGACTCCCTGGTTTTGTGTGTATTTGTGGTGTCTGAGGAAGGTGAATTGACCCTAATTTCACTGACAATTCAACGGGAACTGTAAGAGTTCTTCGTTTGTGGTATAGTTTAGTGTTTTTTGTGAAAATGCCAACCAATTACTACTGTAATCACTGGTTACCGGTATGCAAGATACCCCTGTGACACCTGAAGGATCTTCTACACTCGTTTAATGAAATGTTTTCCATCCTGTATGTCTGCAAATATTCTGTCAATACAGTCTATACACTTGGTTGGTCTTTCACTGGCTTGTATCCTATCCACATACAACATACACCCTCTAGGTACCTTTCTTTCTATACGACGGGCCAGCGCTGTTCACCGTGACGATATAATTCCTGATATGGTAACACGTCATCAGTTATCAGCGCCAGTCAAATGTTTGCCCAGCATGCTGGGAGACCAATCTCACTCAAGAAGGCTGTGTTTCAATCAACATGGCGTCCCTTAATACGAGTATTCGAGCGAGTAAACCAACAGTCGGAAAGAAGGTCAAAAGTTCTTCGTAGTCAAGCCAGGGAAATTGTATGGAATGTCTGCAGATTCTTTGAACAACAAGGCATCTTCACTGCTAGGGCTGATTTCGAAGTACACATTGGATTAGCGACCGGTGTGTCAGAACCAAGGCCAGCTGAGATAGTAGCTGCGTTCCTGACGCCACTCCAGGAACACAGCTATTTCAGCTGGCCTTGATCAGAACCAACTGTTCGAGACATCGTACGTAAAGTTACAAAGCTACGAAGTTACGAAGTCAACGAATCGGCTAATAGTGGATCATACTTGTTATTCCAAAATTTAAAAAACGACGAGGAAATTTCAATGCGAAGCTTCTCGAGGTGTCGAGATGCTCAGTGGAATGAACTACGAGTGTGTCTTGTAAGTAAAGGGAGGCAAGGAGGCGCGCTTTGTATAATGACAAGGTGCACAGTTAACGTAACTGATCGATAAATACAGACAGGCTTATACCGCACACTGATTGGCTGATGGTTGTCATGTGTGTATGTCGTCACGGTGAACAGCCCTGGCCTGTGATATAGTAGCTACACAGTTCACACTTGTGACAATGACTGCTTATGTAGGCTTGAATATCCGGTTGTTTGCATACACCATTTCAGCAACACATTCACTGCCTTTATAGTGTTTATCTCCCAGTCTATTAAATGTTACTGTCACTTAACTTACTTGCATGCACCGATTCTCACTCGTACTTAATGGTCATCTAATATGCCTTACCACATTCTTTACATGAGGTTTCTCTCCCGTGTATAACGTATGCAACTCTACAAAATCATTGCAATTCCCTAATTTCTAGTTTTCAACACTTTGTGGTCTTATCCACCCTTTACTTTGCCTATGTTTACAAAAACTTTTAACATTAACATTATTTCCTCAGTTTCTAGATTCTCCATAATCACGCATTACATTAGAAATTCTTTTATAATTTTTTAACTATAATAATTTATCTTATAATACACCGTAGAAAGTTTTTTTTTATTCTAAAATGTCCGGGCTTAAGACCATGAAACTAAACTGCTTAATAATTACGTTTCAGTAATTTGAAGAACGGTACGAGATCGTGAGACGCGTAAAAATGTGTATGTGTTTTGTGGAGAAGCGTATAAAAGCCCATACATCAAGGAAAGGGTTAGGCCCCATTTATAATATGGATTTCGACGCGTACGCGTGACGCTCGGCGCGTGAAGCACGAGTTTTTCCCATGGTCAACGCTTAAGCGCGAGCATTTATAAATGTAGAGCAGGTGGGCCAACGCGCGCGTTTTGCTATTTTCAAGCGTCACGCGAATATCTACCGGACTTTGATCGGTGAGCGCCAAGCGACGCTCGCACGCTTAGTTATTGCATGCTGGGATAGGAAAATGGCGGCATCAACGGATTCTATCGGCGCCACAAGAAAGGAAAACGTGGTGTGCTAAAGGATTGAATGCTCAAAATAAACGGTCAAATATCTTAATTACAGTGACCTTGAGCCGAATGGCATCGAATCTTGCCGTTGTAGAAGGGGGAAGTTGTGAAACAGCATAGTTGGATCGGAGTAGCGGTCAGCATTAGCAAGTTCACGCGCCTGCTCGAGTGTTTGATTTGGAAATGAAAGAGCGTTTGCCTGAGCCTGACGATGTCACGAGCGGGCCAAGCAGACTGGCCACGCGCACTGCTTTGCTCATGAACTGGCGTACGCGCCGAGCTGTCAAGAGTCACGCGTACGCGTCGAAATCAATATTATAAATGGGGCCTTAATGTGCCCTGGGCCCACAATGTTATTTTCGTGGGCTCAAAATCAAAACCCAGTCACTGAGCTCTAGAGACCCACGCAGTAATCGTAGTAGTGATAGAAACTATGTAGAGAGTTTAGGGCAATTCACTTTTTTGCTACGCAAGTAAGAGACTGCCATTGATAAGCATTTAAGGCATGACAGTTTATGCAATTTAGAATCAGGCTACTTGTCCGGTTATTTCCAACAAACACTGTCCAAAACTAATAGTTAATTTAGCCACTTTAGTAATTGATCTGTACAGTCCTTGCTTGGAATTTAGAGGCTGTGAAAAACACCACAAGCATCTGTGTTCACCATTGTCTTAACACACACAGATGTCTACAATCTTCCTTTCAAGTGCAACGCCAACCGAGCTCCAAAGCTCATCACGGGTACGTACAACATAGCTCCCCACCCGCCGCTGAGACTAGTTATGAATTCTGGGAAAAACTTTAGCATCGGAGATGTCCACAACAACACGCTCTTTTCAAAGCATCAGTGAAAAAAAAGGGAAGCATGTTCATTCTTTGCACAGTAGCAATGAAGAGCCCAAAACGTATTTAATCTTTGCACGATACCAGTTCAAATGGGCTAGCGGCCAGCAACAAAATGGTAATTGGATTAGTAGTAACAATCAGTAAAAAACTAAATCTACATTGTTTGTGGAAAACTATGGGCAATCAACCTCTGGGCACTAACAGAAACAAACACCAATGCGACAACAAACGGGGCAGAGTGACAACATGGATTCCTACTACTACTAGGCCGGCCAAGTCACTTATCCCCTAACTCTCCCAATAGCCCCAGATAAAAAAAAAAAAGGGAATGTTCCCATGCCATCTGATGAGTGATGATGAATATCAATGCAAACAATAGTCTACATTTACTCAAGCAGTTAGAAAATGTTATGGAACTATACACAAAGACTGTCCCATTGTGCTGCATGTAGCTTGCGAATACTTTATTTTTTATGTAAATACTTCTGCAATAAGATACCAGTTCTTGCGATATAAAATAATTTTCGTTTTTTTTATAATTTTGACCAGGATAAACATTCTTAAAAGCCATCAAGTATTTTTATTTTAGTTGACAAGTTTTTTTCGGGAGTTATCAATTTTTTTCCCACCTTCCTAGTTGGTCCTCTCACGCAAAATTAGTGCGGTAATCATGTTTCCTAGATGATGATTCACTGTGAACAGAGTTAACAACTTCTGTTTACATCCCCCGACTTTCTCAGGTCCCCCACCCCCACCCAACTTTCTCAGTGTTCAAGGTTGTGTGAACCCTGACCAGCGTGGGTTATGCTGGGAGCAGCTAGTATGAATAAATAGTACATTGTGTTAATGCTAGATTGAATCCAGATCACGTAATCACCGTTTTTATGTGTTGGAGAAAACTCCCTCCCTGCATAGAAGTTAGAAAATAAGTTATGCTGTTTTTTTAAAAGCTCGCCCCCGATTTTAGCCGAATAAACTGTATAAGCCTAAGGGTGTTAAATACACGATTCAGGTAGTTCCTGGTGCTATTTCACAGGGGTGTGGGATACCATGTTTTTCAACTTGATACTGATACTTTCTCAATACCAATCCTTTTTAAAGAAAGCAGTTGGAATAAACAAGGCCAAAAGACCTCATCTATAGCGCTTCCTTTATTCTTTAATTACAATTAACCTTCAATCAGAAACATTTCAGAAGTCAATAACGTTAAGCTTAACTTCTTCATTACATTAAATAAATTAACATTAAAAGTTTTATTATGGACTGTTGGTATTAATGAAAAACCCCAATTTGTCCGGCGGTCATAACTGGTTTCTATTGCTTTATAGAAAATATGCACTCCCTGCATTCAGTTCCTGCAATGCTGTTTACTCTGGAAGATTAACACTCTTTAGAACCACCCAGCCTCACAACCCATTTGCGCATGCGCAAGCACAGTGCATATCCTCCCAAATGGTGTTACAGCGTTAGCCAGCCGTCCCTTTTCCTCTCGACACGTCATGGTGGCGACTCAAAGGGGAGGTTGGGTGGGTAAAGGCAGTGTATATTTTCAATATTTTGTGAAATAAACTCAAAGGGCTAATGCAACAGACCGTTGATTAACCGAACCACGAGTATCCAAACACCCTGGCTATCCGAACTTCCATTTTTAGGAAAAAAATATTCAGAAATTTGCTGTTTTTTTTTCAGGAATTAGCACCGAGTTTGCTTTATTTCCATTTCTAGATTCATTAAAATATTTTCTTTCAGTAGTCTTTATACAAATGAGCATAGTTCATAAACACTAAACCTGAGCCAAGAAAAAAATTTATTCTTTTGTTTCGCGTGTAATTCGATTACCTAAACACTCATAAGGTCCAAGTTAGTTAGAATAATCAAGTTTTACCGTACAGACAAAAAACAAATTAAAAGATAATTAATTATAATAAAACTCACTTATTTCGGTAGAAGAATGCTTTATCATATGCTGTTCCAAAATTGTTCTAGCAAACATACTTGGAGAAAGATCAACCTGTAAATAAATGAACAAAAATTATGACAAAACAAACTATAGCAGGCTCTAAATCAGTCCAATGCCAATAGTATAAGGCTAGATTTAGAACTTGTTCCAGTGTATCTAATATATAATACGCTTAGATTGGGCAAGCAAATTCATCATTATTATGCACGGGAGGGGAAGCAGGGATGGGGATATTCAGACCACACAATAGGTGAAACTGCGTCGAGGGGAGGGGAAAGGGGTTACCAGGGGTAAAATGGGGGAAATCTGACCAGACTATGGCAGAATGCAAGTGGGTAGGCCGCAAGGGAGTCCGGAGAAGGAGGCAGGGGCAGTCGGCGCCCTTTTTATTCCATACTGCCCACTACAGTATTTCGCTCAGGTATGCGGGAATTGGCTAGACCGGCGTATGTTACGCCGGGGAAACAGCTAGTGAAACATTAAAGCATTTAATTTGACTTAAGCTCAGTTTGCAAATACAGTGCTGTACATAGATACAGGAACACCTTGAGTGAAGGTTGGAGTTTAGGCAAGGGTCGAACTTTTATTTTCAATACGTTGGTGGATGGCAACACACTAAAAAGACAAACCAATCATGGAAATCACCCAAATGCTGGTTGACTAGGACTGTGCGATAATCAAAACTTTCGATTCGATTTCGATTTAATTACATTGTCGAAATCGATCAAATCCATCCAAATCAAAATAGAACCATTGGATTATTGTGGAGTAACGAGATTCCCATGGAGTAACTAGATCCCATGGTGAATCCCACGAGGTGAATTATTTTCGATTTTGTGAAATGCTTTCAATAAATATACTTAAAGGGACATAAATCCCTGTAGGCTTTCCTGCATAACTCAGTTTTGCGACACTAGCTCAAGAGTATGTAAATGTTGCCAACACATTCATTTCCTTGTTTTTTCTTGTGTGCGAGGTGATTTTGTGACATTAACTCTAACCTGTGTAAATGTTGCTACGCTCTTCTCAACGGGTCGTACGATATACCAGAAGGATTTATGTTCTTTTAAACAAAATTTAACATAAATATTAGAATCAGGTTAAACCTTAACTTGTCACAAATTTGTAATGACTTCGTTTTATGTGGCAACTATATATGATATCATGTTAACTATTGCTTAAACAGTATAGCCATTGCCCTGAGCTAAAGGGGTGGACAACCTTTTAAGCCCGCGGGCCAGACCTATGAATAGGTAACGGTAAAAAGAGCAAAAACCTTACAGGGTGGACTATACATAGCCATTATGGTTCTTTTTTTTAAATTAACCGTAACCCTATTGTACTAAATAAATGTTTATGATACTTTTTAAGTCATCTAATTCGTTCGTTTGTAAAAACAAGAGTTTAATTTTTACATAGGGGAGACAGTTTGTTTAAGACTTAGTACCTGCATGCTGCATGTTTAAGTTTGGATGACACCACGTGGACTGGTTACTGAACCTTTTTTTAAGGCCGTGGCAGGCTGGACTTAGCGGGTCGGAGGGCCGAATGTGGGCCGGGGGTTGCCCACCCCTGCCCTAAAATATGTCCCAAAATTACAACAGTAAGATTTTGTATTAGACGCCAGTGTAAGTTTAACAGTCAACTATGGGGCAATAATTGGCTAAACTTGCACAATGTATGAAGTTAATTTAATTAAATAAATCTAAGGATGGTGCTATGAGTGGGGGTAAGGAGGAAGCATGCTTTCTAACTTTGTGTTAATTCAAAAATGTAGTTTTGCGTAATAAATGAACACACAATTCAAAATTTAGTTCACAAGTATTGGAGTAACGTTAGTTTACAGGAATGTAATTACTGAAACTTGATCATTTTTTCAAAGGCTAGCCCTTATACATATTTCGAAAAAGATCGTTAGATTTTGTACTGTGAAACTCCATTATAAACGAACAAAAGTCACCAGAAAAACGCACACTTTCACAACAGAAGACACTCACACTGTCTAGCGAATTGTCGAAACAACGGTGAAAACAACAGGGATGTAAACAGAGTCCAAACTAACTTTAAGGCCTGAGGAAGATAGTAGTAAACTATCGACAATTCGCTAGACAGTGTGAGTGTCTTCTGTTGTGAAAGTGTGCGTTTTTCTGGTAACTTTTGTTCCCTTATACATACAAATTGAAAAATAAAATAGTTTTAAGTCACAAAAGAAATAAAATTGAATTTCAAAATCTAATAATAAACAAAATCGAATCGAACCCAAAATATTAAAAACTGCTCACCCGTATGATTGACATAAACAATCAGTTAAAAATTCATCGTGTAGGCTACTTTTGTCAGAATTTAGTTTGTAATTCATTCAAATTTGCTATTCATTCACAAATCACAATGGATGTAGGAAATTATGCAAATTCATTACTCATGGTTACTTACTTGTGGCTAGCGATATAAATTATAATATTAGAACTTGTTTTTTACGGCTGTACTGATCACCTAACTTTCTGCCAAACCTACAATGAATGGAAAGTGTTCAGACCAGCCAATCACTACCAAAGCAATCAAGTAAATATCGAGCCAGAATGGCAGGAACTGTTCAAAAGTTCAACTGTTCAAAAGAACTGGACTTAGTTATTTTCATTCATGTGTGAAACACTCAAGAAGTTTAACTTCTCGAGTGTTTCACACATGAATGAAAATGACTAAATCCAGTGACAAGTAATAAAAAAATATTGTTGCTACAAATTTTGAAGAAAATAAATCATTTACAAGGTTCGTACATTATAGATGAAACCATTTTCAGGGCTTTTCAGGGCTACTTTACAACCAATTTCTAGGATCTTCGCACAGTAGACTATCAAAATTACCTTTTAATTCCAGTATTGTACCAGCTGTCATTGTTAGCATCGTTGTGATTTAGTTTGCAGTATGAAACTAAACTGTCATAAGCTATGACAAACATTATGTTCCCCTCCAACCAATGGACAAGGAGGAATACAGCAACTAACAACAAGTGGAATAGCACTTGCTCAGCTGCAAAAAATTGTTTGCACTGCATCGCACCTCTCCGTTTTCTGTATCCAGTCCAATTAGCGTGTTGTACTGTTCTCAGATCAGAAGACATGGTTTCAGCTGACAAACCTCTATTTCAATCATTTATTTAATTTTATGCCTGTATTACTGTTATGGCATTAACCTCCATTCCGAACAAAGTACACTCACAAAATTTAAGATGTTTCAAGGCCCACACTAAAAATTTTTTTCAAGGTTTTACAAGCCTTGAATTTTTGGTTTATGAACGTTGCGAGACAAACCCTGCATTAAAACTAATCTCTAAAGAATTGCCAACATTGACTCAGTAGTCTTATTCATTTTCAAGAGCTTTACAGTGGAACGACTTTCAAATAAATGTTAAATCCATTCTAAAATTGTAAACCAAAACCTGCAATAGCCTGAGCAGTCGATGAATCAAATGTTTATTTCACTAACATACCGTTGAACCTAAATGAAGGTAGTTTATATTACAGTTATTGGTTTTACTAGAATCTTTAGACTGCTCTGGCGATTGGTATTGGTACTGAGCAAGTGTCGTGCTGTAACAACACCATTTGTTACATAGCTGCTAATCACTGTATAGAAGTACGTTGTCAATATAGGCCACGAAAAAAAATTTACGAGCGAGGTTGTGAATTTACGCACCAGCCGTTTTATTTAATTTTAACTGACCACATTTGGTACATATTTACAGCTCAAAAAAGTTTGCATATGTGGTCATTCTGAAAAATATATATATTTAGCAAGTATGTTATTTATGCCATCTAGTATTTAATGCATTTATAAATAACCTCATACTAATTTGAGCAAGATTCTTGTAATTTACACCGGCAAAAATATGGGCATTTTTATTGCATTCTAGGGCCTTTAAAAAGAGTATCATTTCTTGGGTCAGTTTTTTTTATCAGCATTTTTATCCAAAGGTACTCACTATAGTAAATGTTAAAAGTGAATACTCACTACAGTAAATGTTAAAAGTGAATACTCACTACAGTAAATGTTAAAAGTGAATACTCACTACAGTAAATGTTAAAAGTGAATAAACTAAAGTACCGTACCACATTTCTGGCGAACATTAAAGGGATAAGGGATATACCTTCTGAGTGAGATGCATATGAATCTTTCTTTCTCAATACATTTCCTGTGCATGAAATAGAGTTAAAAGGAAATTTATCCAAATACCGATACTCAACCCTTTGCTGTATAACATTAATTTTAAAATGTGATGGCTAAAAAACATTCGGATGTAACCCTAGGATTACATTATGCTCTTTATTAATGGGTGCACTTATCCTTAAACTACGGTACATACAACGAAAATTGATGAGAACGCCGACTGATATAAAACCTTCATGCTTCGTGTGAGATACAGTTTTATCCTAATTTGCCTTCCATATTAACAGCCTGACACCTACCCGCTGAGTGTATTAAGGCCTCATCTTGCAGCAGTTACTGGGCAAGAAGGCAAGTCACTTTATGATTAGTCAGTGTTAAAATTGTCTCCACTTTTGAGCATAGCTGCATAATGAAAAAAGTTGTTTCTGCGGGGGTGTTTTCAGTACATACAGTGGGAATCAACAAAGACTAATATAATAATATAATAATAATAATAATAATAATAATAATAATAATAATATAAAATACACAGCCAGAAG
>JAHWFP010054330.1:15070-33473 GCA_023313725.1 Lithobius niger | reverse complement strand
ACCTTTAATTTAAACGCACTCCGGGCCCTTGCAATGGCGCTCCCTGGGGCGCACGACCGCCGTCAGGCGGCGCCCCTCTCCCGCTACTCGTCACAGTTTGTCTCACTAATCCCTAAGGACCGTTCGACGCGGGAGGCAGGAGGGTTCTTACAGGTAAGTATTTTAGGATAAGTAAAAACTACTTTTAGGGGTAAAACCCCGTTTTTACTACTATCCTAAATACTTACCTGTATTTTATTTATGCTGACTTTGTCCTACCCCCTAAGAGGTGGCGTCGAACCCTGCGCATTGCAAGTCCCTCATACTAGATTAAACTTCATAAAAACTCAACCTTAGCGTGCTGTATACGTAACCTGCTTCTCAGTTCTGCCTCAATCCCCACCACTTGCTTGATTTCGCTACTGACCCTTCTTCCAACCACGGTGCACCCAGCGAATGCCGCTCGCAAGTATCCGGGGCTTATCTGTCCCAGACATTGCCGAAAACTTGAACACCAAAGAGGCCCTTAAGACCTCGTCCTCCCTGTAAACCTAACTCCACTGACGGGGACCATAACTTCCCCATCTAGCTAGGACGACAGCGCCGCTACTAAATAGGGGAAGGAGCCTTCTCAGGGTTCAAAATCGTAACCCTGTAGCCCCGGGGATGTGATGCCACTCGTGACCAGTGACATGCCCACCGGAACAATCCCTTTCTTGTGCTAACGCCGTCAATCGTCGTGCTGCCGGAGTTCCTAATTGCATTGAGAGGTGAGGGTCCGCGCACCCTCACCAGTCTACCCTTAGGTTACACACACCTTGGGTGTCCCATGCCACCTCTTCACCTGAAGATCTCTTATACAAGCGCAACACAAACAAGCATTTGGGAGTGGCAAGCTAACCCCCACCTGTCAAAGTTGACAAATCTTCACAACCCACTGTGATAAAAAGACCCATCCGTGCTAGCAATGGATTCTGAGGAGTGTCTACCTCGCCCCTATCCTGGGGGCAGGTAGGAGTCCAACACCACCTGAAGGTACTCGAGCCTACGTAATGGTCGGTTATAGTCCGCATCACGGACTTGACAAGTTGACACACCTCAGAAGGGTTGCCGCGTCAAGCGCATCCCCCAAATCATAGTATGACGAAAAGGCACGGTGGGGGCCAACATCACGAGGAATACCCGACTGCTCCCAACAAATAACGCACACTGGTTCAGTGGGTCGAAATGTATCGACAAAAGTTGAAACTAAGTGGCGAGAGCAAGAATTCGTTTCATAAAATTATTCCTCAAAAGGAAAAAGGCCACTGGGCAATACACTGCTCACCAACCGGGAACTCGTACACCGGTCTGCTAATAACCAATAATTTTCAAGTCACCTAAGTTAACGGAGTACCACTCCCTGCACGCAGCATTTCGCTTCGTGTGTAAACATCCCCTTAGCGATAATATCCCGCTAGGAAATAGACCGACCGCAGTGAGCCGAGGTTTATATAAGAGCAACTAATAACTAACATGAGTGGTAAGGTACACGTGCCATGATCGGCGTCTCAGAATTCATCACTTATGGATCTTCCAAGAACTTCACACAACAATATATACGACTGAGAAAATCTCAGATAACTTCGTAAGGCCAACGTACCAACAGTCCAGGGCAGTAAACACTATCTCCTAAAACACAAGTACACAGGTGTTGTACTATGAACGCAGATGAAGAAGGTCCAAGTAGCCACGAAGACCGACCTTCACAGAAATCAGTTACCACCACTTCACACTACTCACTGTCACCGTAGTGTCCGCCGGCAATGTCACCAGGCATCAGCTACGGCAATGCACCCGCCTGGAGTGTCATCCGCATGTGACAGCAAGTGTGATGCCGAGCAGCCCCAACGTGTGCACCCTCGGCCGGCTCTCGGGATGTAATCGACTGCACCGGCCAATATAATGGAGGTGACTGGCTTTAGCGCCACAGGACTCTTGACTGACTTTTCGCAGATTTATTAATCGACTGGAAAGGTAGCCGTGATACGACATCGACTTGCGAAACACAGCTCCTACTCCAAAATTCGATGGGTAGATAGAGAGCAGCCGCCATCTTTCCATCCCTGCCACAATGCTATTCGAGAGTAGCCTACTGCGTGTCAAATAACCCTCGAATCACTGCTACATTTTCCAAAATCAAAACTTCTAATCATTAACCCCATTCCTGCAAATCTGATGCACAAACACGCAATGCTAACTTATGTCAGTTGCCAATCATAACTGAACCCCAGACATCCATCAGCCGACACAGATGGTGTCAACTTACCATGCTGTAAACCCATGTACTGGCTGGCCATACTGCATTAAAGACACCAAGAGGAATTTTACAATAAAATCATGCTATGACCAGGAGACTGTAATTTTAAATCTACGGCCAAAGTCTTTACGGCTTAAACTTCCTACGGTAAAGTGATAAAGCGAATTTCCGGTTGATCACAATAAGCACAAGAACCTCCGTCACCGGCCTGTCGACATTCAGAATACAGGGAGACCACTCGGCCACTGGGTACCCATATGAGGTTCGCCAACGTTTTAATCTAGAAAACTAATTAAAACATAGTGGCGAGTGCTATAATGCAGGGGTGCATAAAATTCTTACTGGACAAAATTTTCCTACAGATTTTTCAAATTTCCACAGCCATTTACTATGCCGGCAAGCCATTTTTCAGTAAATTTCCACAGTTCCCTGAAATTTCCCACGAACCTCGTTCTAGCGTTCAGGCATATTCTGCACCCCTGCTATAATGATTGTCTCTAAAGACCATTCAGGGTTCAGAATAAAGCGATTCAAATCGGGAATTTTTAAAACAATTATTCGCCCCCAATCACGTACCTCGCCAAAATTTCAATCATGAAAAAGGGAATATGAAAATATGTGGCGAGTGCAATAATAAGCTCTTTTTGAGACGTATAAAGATAAGAATACAATGACTAAAATGTGGCAATGCTACACAATACCTCAATCGCTCATTAACTTCTCCTTAAGGCGAGTATATCCCACTTACTACGAACCTCGAATCGTATCGATCCAATCGTCAAAATAAACTTTTTGAATGTAGGCTTGTCCACCTTCGAGGAGCAGTGGACGCCGTCAATGTAATTGACGGACAAGGCTACTTACCAAACAACCTTAGCCCAAGTTACAAGCGAACATCACGCTTTAGATCAACGTCTATCGATTTCCTAAAATAATTGATAGGCTAATCGAAAATTCGCTGCAATAAATCCAGTAAGGACGTCCATAGTCTATTGGTTGCCCTTCGGATAAGGAAAAATTGATTAAGGACGACTGACCTAAAGGAGCACAAGACATCACGTGTGCCAGTGGTCTAGGACCGCGACACTGATGTGCCCCAATGGTCCGCGACCGCTGCCTATGCCACCACGCCAAACGCTCGGTAAGCAATCGACTAAACCGGGCCGATTTACTGGCGGTTTATTTGAGCCTTGACTCGACGAGAACAGCGATAAAGTGGCACACAGGTAAACCGCGACCACAACCCACCTAGAACAAACTAATGGGCTAGTATGAGAGCTGCTCTCATTTCTCCATTCCTGTTGCATTGTGAATCAAGGGTACTGCGCATCAAGCCAACCCATGAAATCACTGCCACAGTTTCCCTGGTGTCAGACAAAACACCACAACACAAACCATAAAATCTCTACGATACTTGTTTGCAAACCAACTCGCAAAAACCAAACGTCAACTTTCAGTTCCAATCCATAGCCTACACCATGATCACGCCGACTGGAGTGATATTTGACCCCCCCCCCCTCGTTGCTGAGAGAGGTGAGGGTCTCTGCACAAACCACGGTGTCCTACATTTATCAATGTGCAAAGTAAACAGTTTACTAATTAAGTAAACCGTAGACGTGAGCCACCGACACCAGCAAGTGGCAGCTACCAGCCATAACATCACGGTCAATCGCACATGTGGGGAAGGGTGAGGGATGCCCCCCCCCCCTGTCCATGATGGATGGTCTGCGTCACCTTCAGCGCATTGTCCATTCGCACGCTCCTATGCACCAAAAAACCTACGACACCCGAATGCATCAAACAAATTAAGATATAAAATTTAAAAATAAAAAAATTTTAATTTTAAAAACAAATAAATGCCCCGATATACTCCATGCCCCAGCTTTATACGGACGAATCGGGCAACTGGCACAACCGGCACCGTTCAAAATTGTAGTTGTACCTAAATTCAAGAAATTTTTTCATTTTTCACTTTTTCTACAAAGTCTTGTTAAAATAATATGGGCAACTATCACAACCTGCAACATTCAAAATTGTAGGTGTGCCTACTAAAATATTTTGGGCAACTTTCAGAATTGTAGTAGTACCTATAATCAAGAAATTTTAAATTTCACCTTTTCTATAAATTCTTGTTAAAATATTTTGGGCAACTGGTACAACCTGCAAAATTGTAGTTGACCCTACAATCAAGAAAATTTCCGTTTTAATTTTTCTCTAATTCTTGCCGAAATATTTACCGCACCGCATTCAGTACAATGATTTTCAGATAACCATATCATCACACGGTCAAGTAGACCTGCGAAAACTTCGCATACCACTGGCTGTCCGCAGCCCCTGCCCATGACAGCCCGGACCGGACAGCCTTAGTCCCGGACCGGACAGCCGCAGTCCCGGACCGGACAGCCGCAGTCCCGGACTGGTTGTCCGGACCGTACAGCTGCAGTCCCGGACTGGTAGTCCGGACCGTACAGCTGCAGTCCCGGACTGGTAGCCCGGACCGGACAGCTGCAGTCCCGGACTGGTAGTCTGGACCGGACAGCTGCAGTCCGGACTAGTGGTAGTTCGGCAGACTGTCGACTCGGTGTCGAGTCTGCCGACTGTCCCAGTGACATGTAGTCCGCCCATGTCCGCAAGAGTCGTGGACCCTGGGACTGGGACTGGGACTGGTGAGGACTGCCATCCACCCCCCCGATGACGGGAGTAGCGGTAGGAGTCCAGCACCAAAAGATCTACGCCAGAGGACTGACTAACCCGCCCTAGGGTGTGACCCGGGCTAGCTATAACGGTCGTGGCCGTGTCTGTGTTACCAAATCCGACCCGTCGTTACCTTAGGTTAGGAAACGCAGCGTCAGTCACATTACCTGTACTTTCCATTACCTGTAATTCCATTCAGCAGCGTGGCCTCGCAATCCGGACTGCCTGCGTTTGCGTGCGTGAAACCTTTGATCCACCGGACACTGCCGGACATGGACATCGACGGACACGGACACCGACGGACACGGACACCGACGGACGCGGACGGACGTCGACGGACACGGACACCGCCGGGTCCCATGCAGTCCCAAACCCAATTTGCCTGTGTAAACACTACACACAACGACTCGTTGCCGCAATTATCATCACCACAATTCACAAAGCACGTAAAATGGCAAGCAAACGTGCAAACTACTATAACTAATGACACACGGCGACGTTAAAACACAGACGAACGTGGTTACGTTTGCCGATAAACATCGCCAATGGGCGCCGTTCGCGCCCAACTTCCTTTGTCCCATTCTGCCGATCCCAGAATCACCAGTTCTTGGCAGAACTGGCACTCTAGATCTTCTAACACTCCACATAATATCCGAAAACACGGCGATCCTTCAGGTCTAGTCTTCTTTCGAATAGCCTTCCCTCTTTCCCGAAGCAGGAACAACGATTACAATCCGCCATTTTAGGCCTATTCGGCTGAGCGAAAAACGATGCGACATTACTCGTCGCGTCCCAAACAAACTGTGACGAGTAGCGGGAGAGGGGCGCCGCCTGACGGCGGTCGTGCGCTCCAGGGAGCGCCATTGCAAGGGCCCGGAGTGCGTTTAAATTAAAGGTTGGGACGAAAGGCATTTCCAAACCTGGAAAGCATAAATAAAATACAGGTAAGTATTTTAGGATAGTAGTAAAACCTTCGACTTTTGGTTTTGCGTGATCTAACTGAGTATAAGTCATGAACTTGAACCAAAGTAGAAATGCTGGGTCGACAGATTTTTCGGTATTCAAAAGCCTTTATAGTGTTTCTCTCCCAGTCTATCAAACGTTACTGTCACTTAATCAACTTACTTGCATGCACCGAGTCTCACTTGATGGTCACCTAATATGCCTTACCACATTCTCTGCATAAAGTTTCTCTCCCATGTATAACATATGCAACTTACAAATACATTGCAATTCCCGAATTTCTAGTTTTCACTTTGTGGTCTTCTTCACCCTTTACTTCGCCTATGTTTACAAAAACTCTTAACATTGTTTCCTCAGTTTCTAGATTCTCCATAATCATGCATCACATCAGAAATTCTTTTATAATTTTTCAACTATAATAATTTATCCTACAATACACCATAGAAAGTTGTTTTTTTATTCTAAAATGTCCGGGCTTAAGACCATGAAACTAAACTGCTTAATAATTACGTTTCAATAATTTGACGGTTGAGGTACGGTATGAGATCATGAGATGCGTAAAAATGCCTATGTGTTTTGTGGAGAAGCGTATAAAAGCCCATACGTCAAGAAAAGGGTTAATGTGCCCTGGGCCCACAATGTTATTTCCTTGGGCTCAAAACCCCGTCACTGAGCTATAAACCCTGAAATTTAAGTTGAACAGCAGAAGTAGAGACCACCCTAGTAATCGTAGTAGTGATAGAAACTATGTAGAGAGTCTAGGGCAATTCACTCTTTTGTTACGCACGTATGAGACTGTCATTGATAAGCATTTAAGGCATAAGTTTATGTAATTAAGACTCAGGTTACTTGTCTGGTTATTTCCAACAAACACTGTTCAAAACTAACAGTTAAAATTTAGCCACTTTAGTAATTGACCTGTACAGTCCATAGCTTTCATGCAGTCCCAAACTCCTTGCTTGGAATTTAGAGGGTGTGAAAAACGCCACAAGCCTCTCTGTTCACCATTGTCTTAACACACTGATGTCTACAATCTTCTTCAAAGTTGCAACGCCAACCGAGCTCCCCCCTGCCGCTGAGACTAGTTATGAATTCTGGGCATAACTTTAGCATCGGGGATGTCGACAACAACACGCTCTTTTCAAAGCATCAGTGAAAAAAAGGAAGCATGTTCATTCTTTGCACAGCAGCAATGAAGGGCCCAAAATGTGTTCAATCTTTGCACTATACCAGTTCAAATGGGGTAGCGGCCAGCAACAAAATGGTAATTAGATTAGTAGTAACAATCAGTAACAAACTAAATCTACATTGTTTGTGGAAAACTATGGGTAATCAACCTTTGGGCACCAACAGCAACAAATACCAATGCGACAACAAACGGGGCAGAGTGGCAATATGGATTCCTACTACTACTAGGCCGGCCAAGTCACGTATCCCCTAACTCTCCCAATATCCCCAGATAAAAAAAAGGAATGTTCCCATGACATCTGATGAGTGATGATGAATATCAATGCAAACAATAGTCGACATTTACTCAAGCAGTTAGAAAATGTTATGGAACTATACACAAAGACTGTCCCATTGTGCTGCATGTAGCTTGCGAATACATTATTTTTCATGTAAATACTTCTGCAATAAGATACCAGTTCTTGCGATAAAAAATAATTTTCGTTTTTTTTTTTTTAATTTTGACCAGGATAAACATTCTTAAAAGCCATCGAAATATTTTATTTTAGTTGAGTTTTTTAGGGGGAGTTATTAATTTTTTTTCACCTTCCTAGTTGGTCCTCTCGCGCAAAATTAGTGCGGTAATCCCTTTTCCTAGATGATGGTTCACTGTGAACGGCGCTAACAACTTCTGTTTACATCCCCCAACTTTCTCGGGGGGGGCCCCCCCCCCCACCTTTCTCAGTGTTCAAGGTTGTAAGAACCCTGACCAGCGTGGGTTATGCTGGGAGCAGCTAGTATGAATAACTAGTACATTGTGTTAATGCTAGATTGAACCCAGATCACGTAGTCACCGATTTTATGTGTTGGAGAAAACTTCCTCCCTGTATAGAAGTAAAGTTAGAAAATAAGTTATGCTTTTTTAAAGCTCACCCCTGATTTTAGCCGAATAAACTGTATAAGCCTAAGGGCGCTTAATACACGATTCAGGTAATTCCTGGTGCTATTTCACAGGGGTGTGGGATGCCATGTTTTTCAACTCGATACTGATACTTTCCAATACCAATCCTTTTTAAAGAAAGCAGTTGGAATAAACAAGGCCAAAAGACCTCATCTATAGCTTCTTTAATTCCTTTATTCTTTAATTACAATTAACCTTCAGTCCATTTCAGAAGTTAATAACGTAAAGTTTAACTTCTTAATTACATTAAATAAATTAACACTAAAAGTTTTATTATGGACTGTTGGTATTAATGAAAAACCCCAATTTGTCCGGCGGTCATAACTGGTTTCTATTGCTTTATTGAAAATATGCACTCCCTGCATTCAGTTCCTGCAATGCTGTTTACTCTGGAAGATTAAAATTCTTTACAACCACCCAGCCTCACAACCCATTTGCGCATGCGCAAGCACAGTGCAGACCCTCCCAAATGGTGTCACGGCGTTAGCCAGCCATCTCTTTTCCTCTCGATATGTTATGGTGGCGACTGAAGAGGGGAGATTGGGTGGGTAAATGTAGTGTATATTTTCAAAATTTTGTGAAATAAACTCAAAGGGCTAATGCAACAGACCCTTGATTAACCGAACCACGAGTATCCAAACACCCTGGTTATCTGAACTCCCATTTTTAGGGAAAAAATATTCAGAAATTTGCTGTTTTTTTTTTCACCGAGTTTGCTTTATTTCTATATCTAGATTCATTACAAAATTTTCTTTCAGTAGTCTTTACACAAATGAGCATAGTTCATAAACACTAAACCTGAACCAAGAAAAAAAATTTATTCTTTTGTTTCGCGTGTAATTCGATTACCTAAACCCTCATAAGGTCCAAGTTAGTTAGAATAATCAAAGTTTTACTGTACAGACAAAAAACAAATTAAAAGATAATTAATTATAATAAAACTCACTTATTTCGGTAGAAGAATGCTTTATCATATGCTGTTCCAAAATTGTTCTAGCAAACATACTTGGAGAAAGATCAACCTGTAAATAAATGAACAAAAATTATGACAAAACAAACTATAGCAGGCTCTAAATCAGTCCAATGCCAATAGTATAAGGCTAGATTTAGAACCTGTTCCAGTGTATCTAATATATAATACGCTTAGGTTGGGCAAGCAAATTCATCATTATTATGCACGGGAGGGGAAGCAGGGATGGGGATATTCAGACCACACAATAGGTGAAACCGCATCCGGGGGGGTTTACCAGGGAGAAAATGGGGGAAATCTGACCAGACTATGGCAGAATGCAAGTGGGTAGGCCGCAGGGGAGTCCGGAGAACGAGGCAGGGGGCAGTTGGCGCCCTTTTTATTCCATACTGCCCACTACAGTATTTCGCTCAGGTATGCGGGAACTGGCTAGACCGTATGGGGGGACAGCTAGTGAAACATTAAAGCATTTAATTTGACTTAAGCTCAGTTTGCAAATACAGTGCTGTACATAGATACAGGAAGACCTTGAGTGAAGGTTGGAGTTTAGGCACGGGTCGAACTTTTATTTTCAATACGTTGGTGGATGGCAACACACTAAAAGGACAAACCAATCATGGAAATCACCCAAATGCTGGTTGACTAGTACTGTGCGATAATCAAAACTATCGATTCGATTTCGATTTACTTTAATTACATTGTCGAAATCGAATCGGATCCATCCAAATCAAAATAGAACCATTGGATTATTGTGGAGTAACGAGATTCCATGGAGTAACGAGATCCCCATGGTGAATCCCACGAGGTGAATTATTTTCGATTTTGTAAAATGCTTTCAATAAATATACTTAAAGGGACATAAATCCCTGTTGGCTTTCCTGCATAACTCAGTTATGCCACACTAGCTCAATCCTATGTAAATGTTGCCAATACATTCATTTCCTTGTTTTTTTCCTGTGTGCGAGGTGATTTTGCGACATTAACTCTAACCTGTGTAAATGTTGCAACGCTCTTCTCAACGGGTCGTACGATATACCAGAAGGATTTATGTCCTTTTAAACAAAATTTAACATGAATATTAGAATCAGGTAAAACCTTAACTTAGTCACAAATTTGTAATGACTTCGTTTTATGTGGCAACTATATATGATATCATGTTAACTATTGCTAAAACAGTATAGCCATTGCACTGAGATAAAGGGGTGAGCAACATGTTACGCCCGCGGGCCAGACCTACGAAAAGGTAACGTTAAAAAGAGCAAAAACCTTAAAGGGTGGACTATAAACAGCCATTATGGTTCTTTTTTTTTTTTTTAATTAACGGTAACAGTAACCCTATTATACTAAATAAATGTTTATGATACTTTTTAAGTCATCTAGTTCGTTCGTTTGTAAAAACAAGAGTCTAATTTTTACATGGGGGAGACAGTTTGTATAAGACTTAGTACCTGCATGCTGCATATTTTAGGTTTGGATGACACCACGCGGGCTGGTTACTGAACCTTTTTTAAGGCCGTGGCGGGCCGGACTTAGCGGGTCGGAGGGCCGAATGTGGGCCGGAGGGTTGCCCACCTCTGCCCTAAAATATGCCCCAAAATTACAACAGTAAGATTTTGTATTAGACTCCAGTGTAAGTTTAACAGTTAACTATGGAGCAATAATTGGCTAAACTAGCACAATGTATGAAGTTAATTTGACTAAATAAATCTAAGGATGGTGCTATGAGTGGGGGTAAGGTGGAAGCATGCTTTCTAACTTTGTGTCATTTCCAAAATGTAGTTTTCCGTAATAAATAAACACACAATTCAAAGTTTAGTTCACAAGTATTGGAGTAACGTTAGTTTACAGGAATATAATTACTGAAACTTGATCATTTTTTTCAAACTGAAAAATAAAATAGTTTAAAATCGAAAAAGAAATAGAATTGAATTTCAAAATCTAATAATAATCAAAATCGAATCGAACCCCAAATATTAAAATACTGCACACCCCTATGATTGACATAAACAATCAGTTATAAATTCGTAGTGTAGGCTACTTTTGTCAGAATTAAGGTTGTAATTCTTTCAAATTTGCTATTCATTCACAAATCACAATGGATGTACGAAATTATACAAATTCATTACTCATGGTTACTTACTTGTGGCTAGCGAGATAAAAATTATAATATTAGAATTTGTTTTTTTACGGCTATACTGATCACCTAACTTTCTGCCAAACCTACAATGAATGGAAAGTGTTTAAACCAGCCAATCACTACCAAAGCAATCAAGCAAATATCAAGCCAGAATGGCAGGACCTGCTCAAAAGTTCAACTATTCAAAAGAACTGGACTTAGTTATTTTCATTCATGTGTGACACACTGAAGAAGTTTAACTTCTCGAGTGTTTCACACATGAAAGAAAATGGCTAAAGCCAGTGACAAGTGATAAAAAAAATTATTACTACAAATTTTGAAGAAAATAAATCATTTACAAGGTTCATACATTATAGATGAAACCATTTTCAAGGCTTTTCAAGGCTACTTCACAACCAAGTTCAAGGATCTTCGCACAGTAGACTTTCAATTAATTACCTTTTAATTCCAATATTTTACCAGCTGTCATTGTTAGCACCGTTGGGATTTAGTTGATTTAGTTCAACCAATGGACAAGGAGGAACACAGCAACTAACAACAAGTACAATAGCACTTGCTCAGCTGCAAAAAATTGTTTGCACTGCATCGCACCTCTATGTTTTTACTTGGATCCGAAAACGCTTACCTTTATTTTGCTTATTCGTTATAATGCTCTCTCTCACTGTCCACTAACATGAATTTCTTGCTACCCACTCCCTCTCCCACCAGGGGTGTCGCGCGCTGTTGACAGCGCCCCTTGCATGCCCGTGTCACTTTTCGTTGGACAGCCGCATGGGTAACATCGCGTCTGGTGCTCTCGAGTTTTGACTTTTTATTTTTCCGGAATGACCAGCTTGTCCACCTGAAACGGAGTTTGTTAGGGATGGCCAAGGTTGTGTACGGCAATTGTGGACATCGTCTTACACCTGGTGATAGGCATCAAGAATGTTACGATTGCCGTTCGTGTGACTTTTTCGTGTGACTTTTTCTGTATCCAGTCCAATTAGCGTGTAGCACTGTTCTCAGATCAGAAGACATGGCTTCAGCTGACAAACCTCTATTTCAATCATTTATTTAATTTTATGCCTGTATTACTGTTATGGCATTAACCTCCATTCCAAACAAAGTACACTCACAAAAGTTAAGATGTTTCAAGGCCCACACTAAAAAATATTTTCAAGGTTTTTCAAGCCTTGAATTTTCGGTTTATGAACGTTACGAGACAAACCCTGCATTAAAACTGATCTCTAAAGAATTGCCAACATTGACTCAGTACTTATTCATTTTCAAGAGCTTTACAGTGGAACGACTTTCAAATAAATATTAAATCCATTCTAAAATTGTAAACCAAAACCTGCAATAGCCTGAGCAGTCGATGAATCAAATGGTTATTTCACTAACATACCGTTGAACCTAAATGAAGGTAGTTTATATTAGTTATAGGTTTTTCTAGAATCTTTAGACTGTTCTTGGTTCTATTGGTACTGAGCAAGTGTCGTGCTGTAACAACACCATTTGTTGCATACCTGCTAATCACTGTATAGAAGTATGTTGTCAATATAGGCCACGAAAAAAAAATTACGAGCGAGGTTGTGAATTTACGCACCAGCCGTTTTATTTAATTTTAACTGACCGCATTTGGTACATATTTACAGGTCAAATAAGCTTGCATATGTGGTCATTCTGAAAAATATATATATATTTAGCAAGTATGTTATTTATGCCATCTAGTATTTAATGCATTTATAAATAACCTCATACTAATTTGAGCTAGATTCTTGAAATTTACACCAGCCAAAAGCTTGTTTTGAGCTGATTAAAACGAAATACTGGAATGACAAAATTTGGCAAAAATATGGGTATTTTATTGCATTCTAGGGCTTTTAAAAAGAGTATCATTTCTTGGGTCAGTTTTTTTAATCAGCATTTTTATCCAAAGGTACTCACTACAGTAAATGTTAAAAGTGAATACTCACTACTGTAAATGTTAAAAGTGAATAAACTAAAGTACCGTACCACATTTCTGGCAAACATTAATGAATGAGATGCATATGAATCTTTCTTTCTCAATACATTTACTATGCAAGAAATACAGTTAAAAGGATTTATCCACATACCGATACTCAACCCTTTGCTGTATAACATTAATTTTAAAATGTGGTGGCTAAAAAACATTCGGATGTAACCCTAGGATCCGATTATATTATGCTTTTTATTAATGGGTGCGTGCGCTTATCCTTAAACTACGGAACATAAAACGAAAATTTATGAAAATGCCGACTGATATAAAACCTTCATGCTTCGTGCGAGATACAGTTTTATCCTAATTTGCCTTCCATATTAACAGCCTGACACCTACCCACTGAGTGTATTAAGGCCTCATCTTGCAGCAGTTACTGGGCAAGAAGGCAAATCACTTTATAATTAGTCAGTGTTAAAATGTCTCCACTTTAAAGCATAGCTGCATAATGAAAAAAGTTGTCTCTGCGGGGGGTGTTTTCAGTACATACAGTGGGAATCAACAAAGACTAATTCACCAGGGCCTCATCCTGGTTGATTTTAGTTTTTGTTTACCTATACGAAAACATACGGAAGTTGCGGTTAGAAGTAGGCAACTCACCAGAAGGTATAGTTTCGACTTTCTTTTTTGAAACGGCAGAAGTGCCCCAGATCGCACAACACACCGCAGGAGGCAAAAGTTTGGCGGTCCTTGTCCCGATGTCCGGAGGAGTATGGAATAGGCACAGGAACAGAATAGTGCGACATGGTGCTGCCGGTGTAGAATATGGCGAGGAATGGAGGATCACTTCCCATCGTGGATAGACAAAATGAGACACAGCTCTCCTCGCAACCCGAAAGGGAGAACAAGTCCGAGAAAGAAGCAGAAGTAATTTTGTTAGGGTAACGCCCTGAATCCTAAAGCCACCCCTTTCACCTTCTTGCGACATGGGGAGCAAGGCAAAGTCTGGGTCGAGGTGCTTGAATGTTGAGAGATACCGGCAAAGACCGGCAAGAAAACGGAGGCGTCATTATATTGCCCCGATATTCAACAGCAGCTGCATGAGACCAGGTGGTGACCAAGGGGCAGGGTTCGTCTAGGGTTGACGGGGCATCTTCCCAGACCGGACGGGTTTAGGATGCAGCAGCCGTTGACAAAGGATCGAAGAAGGGAGAAGGTCTAGGAGATGGGGCACCACGGTGAAGCCGACACACTGAGCCGGGGTATCGAGGGATAGTTGCAGGTGAACCAAGACGAGGTGATCGGATGCGAAGAGACGTCAGAGTCCCATGAAGGTGGCGAGTGTGCGATCTTGAGCAGCAGAATGCCCGCCACAGGGGAGAGGATGGTACTGGCGATATCCATGGTTTGTAATGAGTCCAAACTGTCCGAAACAGAGACGTTGGTTGCTTGAAGTTGAAGATTGGCGTCTTGAAGCGATGGGACAAGCTTGGACGATGCTTGTAAGAGCGAATTTTCGGCGCGTAGTGCAGACAATTCGGTCGAAAACCTCTCCGCCATGGATAAAAAGAACTTAATGTTCAGGTCAACGTTTTCCATATCGCGGACCATTAAATTGAGCCCGCGGGAAAACGATGCTGCGGCAGACACGGGAGGTGTCGACACTGGATCGGCAGTTCCTGGCAGAGAAGACAATGGAGAGCCGTCTTGAGGTGGCGGTTGAAGTGGATCGGGGCTGGAAGGTCGCACCGGGTAACCGGGGTTAGTCCAGGACGGCTGCGGGGTGGGCATCGGTATACGAAGGTGGGGGAGTGCCATGGGAAAGCGAACATTTTTTATGCTAAGTCCAGGTGGTCGTTTTTTTGGAGAAGGCTTTGACGGTGCGGTTCAGTCGAAGCGCACACTCAATGTTCCAGGAACGGCAAGGACAGTTTCGGAGTCTGAACGTGACGAGGAACCGGACACCACAATGGCGGGCAAGGATGCTTGAGTTGTTGAGATCGCTGGTGAGGACAGAGCCAACGTGGTTGATGAGAGAGTAGTTGAAACAGAACGACCTGCTTCTTTTAACTGTTTTTGCCTTTCAGCATGAAGACGCGAAGCACACTGTTGGAGCCGAATTTCCTTCCAAGTTCTAGGGGAGAAGTCAATACAGATTTTGCATAGTCTACACCGTTGCATTGACGATGGTGCCGGCAGCACGGGTGTGGGTCAAAATGTTTCGATTTGCCAGTAAATCCTAGACAAGCACATGGTGAGGGATCTGGCATATTCGCTACATGTTTCGGCAGTAACAGATCTTCCGGGGATGAAGAATCGGATAACATCCTAATGGCAAAAAGGTAATGGTAGAAAGAAACGTCACCCAGATCGTGAGACAAAGCCCCGGAGATTCGTGCCAAAAATACTGGCTGAGACGCTCCTAGAGGTAAACGAATTAGGCCAGTCGAAGATCAGCCGGAACCAGAGAGCGACGCAAGCGATGCTGCACTCTGGTGGCAAGTAGACAAAACGAACCTCCGCTGGTGTTGTGCCGAAGGAGACCGAACTTGGATCATGGACCCGAAAATGGGATGGGCGACATAGCCGGTTAGGGAATACTGAGTAGGTCGGGGATTGGTGAAGAATCAAGGAGCAACAGAGTTGAACTGAAACCTCTCATTCGTAGGTGTTTATTATATCACCGAGCCCCCATCTGGTCTGCGTCGACGATGTTGTAGACGCGCCGTGGCTGGAAGTGGTGTTCAGCAGCTCAAACCGGGATGATGAACGTGTCCCCGAATTGACGGGCCGTGATTGTGTAGACCAGGAGTCTGAGAGGTTGGGTAGTGCAGTACTGGAATCGCAGAGTCGGGATCGAAACGAGAGAGACGTAGCCTTACATGATACTTAATAATGGTGACCCGTCCCTTAACAACCACAGGAGAGGGTATGTCACGTCCTCCCGTCGCCGTTTGTTTGTGCATGGTGAAGAGGACCGAGGAAGCAGAGGGAAGTTGGAAGAACAACACTGGGCAAGAGGGTTATGGATCGTGAGGGCGAAACCCGAGAGCGGGAACAGAAAGGTTTTCGTGCAGAGACCAGACCTAGGGTGGACCGGACGCCGACCGGAGGTGTCAAGTTTGACCCATGATCCCATAACTAGACGCCTTTTAAAAGGAGCTGACAACATGATAGAGCCCCACCAAAAGAGGAGCTCGTTTGCTGCGTCTGTCAGCATTGTAGTTTCGCTTCCCGTGTCCAAATGTCGCTTTGTCGCTCGTTCTAAGGCAGTAACAGGGATTCGAACACAGTACTTTCAGATTGGTAAGCAAATGCCTTACCAACAACGCTACGCTCAAGACTTGTAACTTTATTTATTCAAAGCTGAAGGTCCTAGTGAAAGGTGTAATAATGTCCGCTGAGGACCGGGATCTTCGTACGGTGCTGGTGGTGGTGGGGACAAGTCCGCAGTACAGGAGACCAAAGGCGGAGTGGAGAAGAAAGCCAAGCTGGACGAGGCACCCGGAATCGGGGTGGATGGTAAACGAGCGATCCCGCGGATCGGACAAAGTCATTGTTTCCAAAGCGTACGAGAAGAGCAAGGAGACAAAGGTAGAAAGTCTGTTGATCGCGAAGCCACAGCACCGGGAAAGGTGTCCAAATCAGGATCGACCATCGAAAGTTCGAGGCACAAAAGATAGGGCTAAGACATTGGCGAAACCGAAGTGGCGTGAACAGGGACCGGGCTGGGAGGCCCCAGGGGACCCGGAAAACAACATCCCACCAGGCTGTTAGATGGAATGCAGAACAATTGTTGGAAGCGTGAAAAAGGGACCAGAAGGCGTAAGCCTGCTGGTGGGGAGAACTGTAAAGGCGGACTGGCAACGCTACCAAGGGGAACTGAATCAACAGCCGGAAGCAGGATCGGAGGCCGTGGCCGGGGACCAGATCGTCGAAAAGAGCCCCGCAATGATTGTTCAGGAAATGCATGTAAAAGTGCCGGAAACACTCCTATGGGAGGCTGAAGAGGCAGTCGAAGAGTCACCAGTCGACAAGGACCGGGAAGCAACGGACCGGCCAAACCTCCTGGCCTGTACGGGGTGTGCTTGCAAAAGATGAACCGGGCAACCGAAACGGCCGGTTCGGGAACCGAAGGTGCCAAGTCCGAAGTGGAATCGGGAGCGGAGGTCCCCTCGACCGGACCGGGAAAGGACGACACCTGGTGGGATCCGGAGGAGGAATTCGCGTCCGCAACAAGAACAGGAGTTCCATTGAGCTCCAGGAGCAACCGTTTAGACAACTGCCCTAGGAAGAAAGGTGCTAAAGCATCGCGGCGTTCCGCTTATATAGCCGATTCCGGTTCCAGTCATGCGCAGTGGTTAAGTGCCAGGTGGTAAACTGCTATTTTAAATGAGGTAAAGGATAATTTCGTGGCTATAAAAACAAATTTTTGTGTGTTTTAACTATTCGTGGGCCACAAACGTCATATGACATCTTAACTAAATGTTTCTGGGAGATCTTAAACATCATATGATGTTCATTCAATTCTCGCGATGCTTTTGTTGTCTCTTTTTGTTTAACTGTTTGTGTAACTTTTACAAGCCTGTAAAACTTTACTGACAAACTTTACTTACAAACACCTAATAACTTTACTAACAAATAAAATAGGTGTTATGTTTTTATGATAAATGCACACACAAACTTATTTGTGTCGTCTTTTGGACTTAATTGTCAAACTGCCTGAGCAAGAATTGAACTCTAGAACTTTGAGACCAAAGGCTGAAGCCCTACCTTTCATCCATACTGTGTACATGTTAAATGATGACTATAGCCTTTTTTTTATCCATTTAACTGTTTTTTTTTCTGTTTTCTTCTTGTTTTCATTATAAACACAACAAATTGCGCACAAAAGGCCCATTACACAATTTTTTTGATGATGTTATCAAGAGGAAAATGTGAGTACTTGTACTTTTCACGAGGAAATTATGGTCTGGTTTACTTATAGACAAATTGTTAAAGGGTTAAGGGCCTACTGGGGGAAAATGTTTATGCGCCAACAGATCTTCAATGACCAGCACTGCAGCAAAATAAGCTATTTTTTTTAATCGTCAAGTTTCATAAATTGTTTCATATACCTCTTCTGAAAGACGGAGAAGAATCCCTCGAGGCTGTGGACGTGAACGAGCCTCCAAAAATCTGCATGAAATAAAAGGTAAATTTATTTTACAATGTTTTTACAAGAGTCAACAAGACTAACGAAGGCTGCCCCAATTAAGTTCATCGACGGTGCACAGCGGGCATTATGCATCTGG
>JAHWFP010054330.1:0-15060 GCA_023313725.1 Lithobius niger | reverse complement strand
ACAACCCCGAATATAAGACGACTCAAATATAAGACGAATAGTCACTTTTGGGCTCACATATCTAAAGAAATAAACTGCTGCGATTATAAGACGGGGGACTTTAGCAAAGCTTTCATAAGGCTAGCAAACAACATTTATTAGTTTGTATACTAGTAAATTCACCTGTACTGGATTCGAAACCAAAACTTTAATAACATATTCGATTTTGGACTGCTTAAAATTTCAAAATATATTTAGTTTTTGCTAAATAATCCAAAAAGTACTGGAGCAACTAGCTTGAAATTAGCATTACTGGATAACACTTGAAAAAACTATTTGAATGATGTATTTAAACATCAAAATAAGTTAAAATTTGACAAAGTTATGGATTTGCATGCAAGTGTAAGACGATGCTATTTTAATGGTTTAATTTGAAAAAAAAAGTACCGTCTTTTATTCAGGATTAAACAGTAATTCTTGACCGGTGTGTGTGGCCAGTTAGACAAAATAACATTCATGGGTCATCATGTAGCTGGGAATCGAATCTGGGTCTTCTGGGTAGCTCAGAGTAAGAAGAGTCGACGTACGTTATGGGGAAACTGATAATTTTATAAGAAAACATGCCTACCTGTATTTGCAGGAGAACTGTGATTCTTCCGAGTATCAGACTGTGCGGTTGTAATATCGCGTTTGCGTCTTCCCGCTGCCGACCCAGTCTACGGCCACAACCAAAAAAGCTTGGGACTCTCTCAGTGGCCTAGGTCATGTCCTCTGTTCCTCTTCCGGATCGCATATAACTTCCTCTTTTCCTCCCCCTTACTTGCGCAAGGGAGGTGGGCGAGTGGGAACCAACAGTATAACTGCACAGTTGGATACTCGTCTCCCACAATTCTCCTGAAAAACAGCATATTTGTTGTAAGCCCTGTGGGGATGACATTCCCCTGCTGTAGTACAGACAATACCACGGCTGCTGGCCTAAATGCCTTGTAGGGGTATCGTGCCCCTACATCTACAAAACTGCAAACAGTTTGAATACGCGAGCAATTGTTTACTAATGCCTTTTTGTTGCAGAAACTCTTTCTCAACGTGTCATCTAGCTGGGTAGACGTCTGTGTAAATCTACTGTGATGCGATAAATACTTAGCCATGCACTGGATATGGAACATGAAACCAATACATTCGTGAAACCAAGAATTTATAGGGTTGGTGAAACGTACTAAGTTACTGTTCACCAAGCTCTGTGACATCCGTTTCAAGTCGCAAATGTTTACCTCCCGAACTTTGTTTGTTTGGTTTAAAACGATTCCTGATGTACCCGCCAATCCAGGTGAAAATACTCCACTGCGTTTTCTTTGTATTGTACTTCTATATAAGTATTATATCAAAGGGTTACAGGAAACTATAACACGAGCTACGACGCGTGTATCGTGCTACATGGCTAGTCTACTCAGATGGCCAAAGATTGCTATTCTTGTTCGTCAATGGCTAACTTATGATGGCTTAAAGGCAAACAGGCACAGCTCGCGGTATAAACCACAAACTATTTATTTTCCGAGAAGACATCTGGAATTTTCCCGACCATACGCAAGCCACGACGACCAACCAAGATTTGAAGCTATGAAGCCGTGAAACTATAAACGAAATAGTGCCAGAAGTGAGTGATTGATAATTAAGCAAGAGAACTTTTGAAAACCGAACTTTCTGCGGAGAATTAAAGGTTTAACAGCGAAACAGCAACAAATTCCATGAATTTATGTAAATAAGTGAACAATTGTTCTTAAACAGAAAGTGAGAATGAGACAAGATTTTTTTTTCTGAAAGTCCGGAAAAAAGGAAAGGTGAATAATGGTCTATATAAGGCCACAAAAAAAAAATTTTGGTTTACGGATGAGGTTGCAATTGAAACACCAAGCATTTTATTTCAGTTTATATTTTATTTAACTTACCACGTTTCTTCGACTTCGACATGTACCTAGCTCAACGCTGAAGGAGTAAGTAGTAAGCCTAAAAAATTATAATAATTTGCTAACAAGTTATTTTGTCATCTAGTATCATACACGGCGATGCCTTGTATATATATGATTGAAGCCCTCTTTCCAGCATAACTAAAACTGTTAATTTCTCCGTTCCAATTCAATATATTTAGTCCAAACTTGACCAGACAGTAGATAGGTATAGAAGGTATATTTATACCAACTTTTAAGCATTTCCGTACAAGAGTAAACAAACGGAGCCACACGTAAATTTTAAAACTGTTCACTTCTTGTTGTTGTTGTTCTTGTTGTTGTGCTTGTTATTGTGTAATACGGTTTCAGAAAAAACTACTGCACCTACTTAAAATCAGAAACATGATCTAGGCCAGAAATTTCCGTGGGCTTCATCCTCACAGAAACCACTTTTTCGATAGGTCGAGCCCTTCCGGAGTTACGGGACCCTGAACAATAATTTTGATTGTTTTACATTGTTTTAACCATTGTAATTAAGGAACAATGCCACTCAGCAAACTCCAGACCCATTCTTCGTGCACGTGTTATGTCTTTGCTAAAAAGTCGATTGTTGAATGGCGAAATGAAAGAATCCGTGTTTCAGCTAAACGATAATAGATTTAAACCAAACTAAGCTACGTTGGCCTCGAAATTGGCAGCTAGAAACGATAGAACGGCGTATTTATTTCGCTGATGCAGGCTTTCAGAGCCGAGTTCAATTGTTTCAAAGTAGCCAGCAACAATCGACTGCATGCATAAAGCTGTAAAAAAGGTACACGGATTACAAACAAAAATGCCATACAAAAAGGGGTTGTATGATTGAACTTTCACTTGTTAAAATGTACACGGAGAAAAATTGATGATTTTTAATTGAAATAATCAAATGTAAAACGAAGAAATTGCATCTGTTTAGGTACTGTTGTGCTTAACCAATCATATATTTAAAACGTAAAGCACAACAGCACCTAAACAGATGCTATTTTCTCAATTGCATATTTGATTATTTCAATTAAAAATCATAAATTTTTATCCGTGTACATTTTAACAAGTGAAAATTCCATCATATAACCCCCTTTTTAACGGCACGCTTGACGTTTTTGTTTGTAATGTAATGTTTTTTAAATAAAGAAAGAAATCACAAGGTAAAGGGTAAATGAAGCAAGCAGTCTGCATTAAAGCTACAGTCGACTGGAGCCTGTAGCCAGTACCAGCCCCGGTAGCGCAGTAGTTAGAGCGCCCGGCTAGTAAACGGGATGTCCTGGGTTCGAGTGCCAGTCGGGGCAGTAGTCTTTTCTTTCTTTCTCAGACTAGTGTATTGTGTATCCACTATCCTCACAAGGCCAGTCTTTAATGCAGACTGCTTGCTTCATTTAATGTTTTTTATTTTTTTTAGTTTTAGTGGTTTTAGCTAGACGCTCGACATTAGCACCACTGCAAACCTCGTTTCGAGCCGGTTAAAATGGTATACTGGAATGTCAAAATTGGTCAAATTTTGGCAGAAATATGATTTTTTTGCGGATGGACCAGGATTCAGATAAAAAATTTTGACCGGCGACAATTTTCGGCACCCGCACATGCCTGCAAGCCAAACAATTAACTTTGCATTGCCTAATAAAGTTGTCAGAATAACAAGATTGTGTAAGCTGAATTGTCATCAGTGGGCGACGTCAGTTGAACTAGTGCTTGAAAAAAAAATTATGGGGATACACCGACGGAATGACTATTGAAACCAATGCAGAAGCATCATAAACTAAGAAAGATGAATATGCATTACTGTACGCAAAAGGAAATACAGGAGGACTATAATGCTAACATTAGATGAAGACCTTCAATAATGCTTCATACTTGACCCACAAGCATTATGGAAGAAAATAAAGGACAACTTACAGTGGGCGACCAAATGAGAAAATTGACCCTGTTCAAAAATAATCTCTACTCTCATAAAGAATTGCAGAGGACGCTTCGACAAACCTAGTGAGCATGTAAAGAAGTGCTAGAGGAGCTGAGGCAGCAGATTGTCCTGGGGTGACCACCGACAAGTGAATGTAAGAACTAGACATATGACAAACATGGTTGAGATCAAAAACAGCAACGTTTTTTTAAGGCAACATGAACAAATTGCACACCTTAACTTACCTATTATAATAGGACTGCACTGTTTCTGCACCAGTATGCTTGTAGTGCGAACGTTTCATTTTTCTCTGCAGTAGAAGAAAAAGAATGTTACAAACTGCACTATGAAAGATATAGAGAATAAACGCCATTCGTGCAGCGTCGCCTGGTTTGTGAAGGTTACATATCGGCAGTATCTGACAACAATTTGCGATTCATTTTCCAAGTTTTTGCAAAACGCTATTTATATTTCAAACGTAAAATGGCAAATCAAACTGTTCATCCGTTTGTTGTGCTCACTGCTAAGGGTATGCAAAGTTAAATATTTTGGCTTACAGGCCAGTGCAGGTACTAAATTTTCATATTTCAATATATGTATTGTTTTAGTTTTTGCAACATACCTTCTTAGTGGTTTGCGCAACAGGCTTGAAATTTGCATCAGTGAAAAGCGCGAACGGGGAGCGTTTCAGTGATACACAAAATTGTTTGACCCTTCCGAGTTTTGATTTAACAAGGTTTTACTGCAACATACTTGCAAATTTCTTTTTTTTAGGCCAAACAAATACCAAATTTACCGGTTGAGGTCCATTTTTCCAACTTTGACTTAATGGGGAGGGAGTCTCTCACATCTTCAGCGGGAGCAAATTTTTGTGTTAAGCTTTTTACATGTCTATATTATGTGAGGTCATTGTAAGACCTTCCCACTATATATGTGGTTCCTTCCTTCTATTCATCATTTTTTCATTCCTTCCTTCCTTTCTTCCATCCATCCATTCATCCTTCCATTCTCGCATCCTTTCTTCCTCTTTTCCATCCTTCCATCCATTCTTAATTCTTTCTTTCCTTTCATCCATCATTCCTTCCTTTTTTTTTTATCCTTTCTTCCATCTTTCCATTCAATATTTCTTTCTTCCTTCCATTCTTCAGAAACACAACTGTTTGACACCATTTTAAAACCAAATCTATTGTTTTGATTTTTCCATGCATCAATTCAATAGTTAATACAAAACCAATTTTAAGATGTATAATTGTATATGTGGTGTGTTGCAAAGTATGTCGTCCGTGCTTCCTTTTCCAGATCATCTCTCTTTGCTCGATGAGGTTTTCATGAACAAACTATGACGTCATGAACGAACCTCATGACGTCATGAACAAACATCATGCGGGTAAAAAAAAACTTTGTCGTTAGTTTTTCAGGTTCTCTCGCACATTTGAGGGTGATAATATCAAGTCACAGCGATAAAAAAAGGCCTATTAAAAGCAAAATTTATTTATCTTTCGTTTGGTCCTATTCCCATCTTTGTAGGTGCTTTGGTTCCGGAGGAGTAGAGGTACAAACACGCACGCACACACGCACATATGATTTTAATGATGTAGATGTCTGTAACTGTGATAGAATATTTAGAGGAAGCACTTACCAGGCACATGATGGTTCTGTAAATGCAGTTTAACATTAGTTACACACCACACTCTATGTTTTGCTAAAGAACGGCACGGGCTCTAACCTCAAACACCCTCTTGTTCTGTAATTCAAACTATAGACTCTAGCGAGACGAAATCATTATCATGATGTAATACAATGTCATGTTGAGAGCCAGGGATGTTCATATATGGTGGGAAATGAGACAAATACCTCATTAAAATTTCAGGTGGGGGGTGGGGGTATACTATCTAGAATCACATATGAATTTGTTTAGTTTGTCCAGAATGGTTTGGCTTATACGGTAGAACAGTAGAACACACAGTTAAGTGTAATGACTAAGTGTGTTAGAATATTAATCCATGGTGTAAACGACCGATTTGCAATATTCCTTCCTGTGTCCTACCCTACACCCCTTTCCTCATTTTCACCTCCAAATGAGTGGCGACTGCTGAGTGCAGACAAATAAACAGCATAACATTTCAGGTTCGTTGGGCCACACAAAGCCTTCTAGGAGAGCTTAGCGAACGCTGATAAGCTTCCTAAGAGGGTCTGGGACATAGCCCCAAAAGCTGCAACACTTTACGATACATCACTGCCCTATCTGACACCTGGAACGCACTTTTTTCGCGTAATCTCAAGGAATTCACGTAGCATTATGACACGTTTGTAAATATGCATGCTTATTTTATGATCACTTTGCTTCTAATTAGAAAAAATGGCTAAGGGGTTCAATTGAACAATAGGTCTATAGGGATCACTGCTGGGAGATATGGAAGCACCAAAATAAATACGCACAATCTCACAACGGGCAGGAAATCAGTAAATTTTCCGCAAATTTTTGACAGTTTTCGTGGAGGATGATGAAATACGTCTCCCAACTGTCTTTGTCAGGCGCTATTTTGAGGTTTTACTGCTGCTTTGAATCACATTAGTCAGTTTATTTACCTTAGAAGCGCGCGGCCTCGAATGCAAACAAACGGACGGATGTGATTCAAAGCAACAGTAAAACCTCAAAATAGCGTCTGACGAAGACAGTTGGGAGACGTATTTCATCATCCTCCACTCCTCCAGGAAAACTGTCGAAAATTTGCAGAAAATTGACTGATTTCCTGCCCATTGTGAGATTGTGCGTATTTATTTTGATGCTTCGATTTTCCGAACACTCGCAGTATAATGTGTTTACGTATTTTCAAAGTTTTACAGGGAGATACTTTTACAAAATAAAAATTACGGATACCACAGAATAAAAACTCGGAACAGAATAACTTCTCAAAGTCAAAAGACCAACCTGATATTCTTGAGCACTGATGCTTCCAAGAGTCCTGACAGATACACTAAGAGGGAAAAAAAATCAGGTTTTGCTTTGTGTTGAAAATCTTAGATTACCAAAATAAGAGACAATTCAGTGAGAGTACCGGCTTTATGGGGAAGGGGGAGCTAAAGAGCCAGTACAGCTTTCACAATCTTTATAAAGCCGTCCGTACGTAATTAAAATTAGTTATAAGTAGGGATGAGCAAGTAGAATAATTTTTAATTCGAACCGAGCTGAGACGAGCCGAACCGAGTTTGTAACAGAAAAATCGAGTATCGAGCCGAGTTCGAGTACTTGGTTAACACACTTATTTTGCAAATGTCTTTTTTAATTTGTTCTCCCTCAACTAAGATGCTTCTTAACGGACTGTGTGGGTCAGCGTCTACAACTATTTTCCAGTTTTCAGGACATAACTTTAAAATGGGTTGAGCTAGTGGCTTTAAATTTGCACCACTGGAAAGCTCTCATTGAGAAGATGAATTTGGCATATTTGAATGTCAAAATCGGTCGAAAATTGGCAAAGTTATCGCATTTTCACCGGGTTTGAGTTTTCTGAGTATGGAAGCAAACGACAAGCAGAGTTCAAGTAGACATTCCATAATCGGCTCGACTTTTTCAAGTATCGCACATCCCTAGTTATAAGCCAATAAGTCATTTATAAGCAACTGAATTAGTAGTTCCCAAAAAAAGCCCCTATGACGAAAGATATTCTGAATCGGCATTGGCTAAAATGTAATAGTACCTACGGTATCAACTACATTGGTAAGAGAGGCACTGGCAGAATCTTTGGTGAAAGTCGTTTATTTTTGTTGAATTTCAGAGCCTAAAACGGCAATTCGCCTTATGTTCGAATTGCCTTACAATCGGGCCAGTACTGAATATCTACATTTCAATTATACTGATGACAACCGTGTGCATAAACTGTAGTATTTACATTGTTCAGTGACAAGTTGTGGTTCAGGTTTGCCTTTTTCGTCATCTGAAGAATTTACTGCTAGTCTGGTCGATTGTTAATTGGTACCTACTTTATCAAGATGGATGGTTTTTAGTATGCGAAAAGACTTTAAAATACTCATACTGGTAAAAGGGATCTTTCTGTGGAGCTCTTCCTTACACAGAGGTTCTTTACATAGCAGTGTTTCCACCACACGAACATAAAATAGCCAACCAAATCGTTAAAAACGGTTCTTTAGGCCATTAAAAAAGTTGGTTCTCAGGCACCGGCCGCACCAATTTTTTCATGAGAAGTAAAAAGAAACGACACGGCAAAAATAACAATTAAACATCAATTCCTCGGTGAGAAATGAAGATACACAAATTACCATTCTAGTCGTTAAGAATAATTTTATGGACACATGGTAAGCATAATTACGAGAATGTTCTTTATTTTACCCAAAATTAATAAAAAATAATTCATTAGGAGGGCCTTACCAAATCCTTCATTCTCAACTCCAAAACAATAGTACAGTTCGGCAGTGAAAAATTGTAGCAATTTACTAATGAAATGGTAGATAGCCTACTAATGAATTATCTAACTTAGATCCATCATCAAAATACTTTAAAAAGAGGCCATACCTCTACCCAGAGTGATAAATTTATAATAACTACCAGACGTAGAGAATTTCCAGATGTAGCCTACTCTTACCATAAAGTCTAGTCTAATTAGAATCAATGACAGAATTTTAGCAATTTGGTCATGTTCCCGCGCCGTCCCAACTTCTCTTAGTAAAGTAGTAGTTAAGAAGTAGGGATGTGCCGATGTAGCTTTTTTGCTGATGTACCAATACCGATTACTGTCAAAACGGAATGCCGATATACCACTATACAGTGAAACCTCTTTATAGCAATGTTCAAGGCTCCTTGGAAAGTAGAATGTTATATCAGATTTATTGTTATAAGCAATCACTGATATAACCGCACTTTATGCATGGTTGCTCTAAGTGAGTCAAAAATATTGTTATAGACAGGTTTATTGTTGTAAGAGGTATTGTTGTACTAGGTTTAACTGTATAATGATTATTTTGCAAAAAATGAAAGTGTGATACAGTTTCTGCTGTCAGTATAGCCTACTGCTAGAAAAAAATTAAATTCAATGTAGCCTCATAAAAATATTAAAGATAATTTTTAAAAAATTGTAGTACAAAGCTTTTTTCCTTGCAGTTATTTTCCCCAGACCTTACCCCACAAAAAAAGTGCACTCCGCCAAACATTTTCTGCACAATTGAACAGATGTAAAAATCTAAATATGTGAAAATGTTGATCAACAGACGAGCACTTTACGATATATTTAGTCCTAAAATAGCAGCGAGCAGCAGTTTTTCTTATGCAAGCCACGTTTGTTTAAAAATGTAAGTTGAATGGTTTTTAACACATAACTTCAGAACGGGTGGAGCTAATTAAGGGTCGACCGATGGCAAAATTTTGCCGATTGACCGATGCCGATTTTACGCCGATTTTTAAATCTTATTAATTAGCCGATGCCGATTTTGTGCCGATTTATTAACCTTCCTGACTGGCCGATGCCGATATTTTCCCGATTTCATGGCTTAACCAATCGGCCGATGCCGATTGGCGATTGCCGATATTTTCTTTAAACAGAAACTTAACAAATTTTCGTATTTTATTGGAAAAATAAAAAAGTAACCAGTTACAGCTTTAGAATCATCTCTACAAACAGCTGCTCCAGAATAACTTACACATTGAGGGCTTACTTAACGATGCTAGAACAAAATTTTGAAAAAAAGCTTTTTTTCTTTTAATTTTAATTTTCTTTTAAGGCTCAAAGAAATTAATTTAAAAATAAATAAATAAATAAATTATGGCATAAAGCTAACAACATACATTTAATTTGTTGGAAGTTAAAACATGTCACGGAAGCACGTGTACGTGTAGACGCTCAAAAAGAACGAACGAAAAAAAAATTTTCCGAAATATTTTTTTAGCAAAAAAATGCAAATATATTTTATTGTAGGGGTAAAATAAATGTATTATTAAACAAATGCATTAAAAAACTGAAATGCTGACTATTTCAAAGATTGAAATAGTCAGCATTTCAGTTTTTTAATGCATTTGTTTGTTTTTGAATGAGCTAAATATATGCCAAAGCCCCATAACGCTCCAGCAAGTGGCTGTCGGAAAGACAGGAAAACGATATTTAAACAACAGCCAATCTGCGTTCTGAGGCTGTGAATAACTTCACAAATTCGATATTTACTGAGGAACACTTACCATCTAAAGTGCAAAGGGGGTTTGTGGCTTTAATTCCACTGATCGTCAGCACCGGACGTACATTTTTGCCTCTAAACGTTGCGTTTTGGCGACCGCTGGCCTACCGCTGGCTGGCAAACATTTTCGTTTGAAATTAAATCGTTAATGGTTACGTTAAAAGATAAATACAATAGTATAGGGATTAACATTGCAATTAAAACGTTAAACTATGTTTCGGCTACTGAGGATTTTGTTGTTTGTACCGTTGTTTGTACCGTGACCGTGAGTTACACGATCCCATGCAAACAGAGTCACGCAAATTAGGCCTATTTCACGGAAGCGATCGCTGCTTGTTGTTGACCGCGCGCCTACGGAATTCGTTTTGTTTCAAATACTAAAAAACAACAATCGGTCTTCCATCGGCAGACAGTTCGTTTGGCCAGCCGATGCCGATGTTTTTTTTCTTCATATTTGTTGCGGCCGATGTAAATGCCGATTTATAGGAGGCAATACATCGGCAAGCCGATTGCTCGCCGATGCCTTAAAATTCATTCCATCGGCGCCGATGACGATGCCGATGCCGATCAATCGGTCGACCCTTAGAGCTAATGACTTTGGTTTGCACCTTTGGAAAACTGGCGAAAACAGGGTTAAAATGGTGTATTTGAACGTTGAAATCGGTCAATATTTAGCGAAGTTATCGTCATTTCCGTATAGGACGAAAAAAGTGTAGCTTATATGTGATCCAATATGTTATATCGGCACATAGGAGGTGAACATCGGCAGTACCTATATATCAGAATTGCCTCCGATAACTGGCAATACCGACATGAATCCGATAATCGGCACATCCCTATTAAGAAGACTTATATTTTTCACCACAAAGACTGTGGCGTGATCCAGAATTATTTGAAGAGATCCTGGTCACACTCGACCTTATCAATACATCTACATATTTTTTACTACTGGCTAGCCGTTGGGATCGGGGGCCCTTCCGCCATATGGGCTAATGAAGAATGCATCGTATTAACACTTGCCTCCCTTTTCAGTAATAGTAAAAGTAGTGCATTACTATTTTTCACTGCCGGGAAAGTATTGTACTGTTTAGGATATGGCATCTATGTTCTGATTTACCAATAATAGAATCGTAATGTGTCAAACTAATAAAATGGAGGCTAGGCTATTGAACAGGACTGGAACATTTAGAACCAGATAAAGTCACTGGGACCAAAGACGATGGCATTAATCTAATAAAAAATGTACAAACTTAGTGATGTCTATACGATAAAAAGATAATGTGCATTATTACGTAGGCTTGGACTAATAACGCTACATACGGACACTACTTCCAGCTGTAATGAACTGTCACTATGCGTGTGAAAGTGTTGGTAGCAGCACTGAAACGAACGATCTGAAAACTTTGTGGGGAAAACGCCAGGGAAAGAGAATGCATTGATGTTAGCCCAGTGCTTCAATGAATGGACGCATGTACCAGTAATGTAAGCCCCATAAAGCAGATGGTGCCTTCTCCTAACTGATTCACCGTTGCACTGTTAGCATGGCGGCTGCGGTTTTTCATTACCCCTTCAAAGAGTTTAAGATATTACGTAATTTAAGCTCTCCATTACGGTTAATTTAATTTCCCGATTAGCGCGTAAGCATTGCTGACTTTAATACTCGTACCACGCACAACTGGACGTTTTAAGGCAAATGTTAACAATTAGCAGGCTATACTTTCCAAAACCACGAACAGATTCCAGCACAACTCACAGCTGACTGTTTGATTCAGTGCTCGGCCTAGCACCACGCGATGTTTGTAAGGTTCTTGTTGGTAAATACAGTGATCGGTTGTAGACAGAATTCCGCCGGTACATACAGAGTACCTTCGAAAACCACCAAGCCAAACTCGTCCACCTGGAGACAGTTTGGCACCATTAACATTTAACAAACACACTGAACACCCATGAGCAAATTCTGCTCTGCCTACAGACTGATTGAATTTGGCTCTGGCTTACGAAAGTGGCGATAGCTTGGACCAACTACTCTCTCTTCGAGATGCACGAGTCACGTACGGCTGCCTGTAAGCTCGGTAGTGTTCCAACCTTCTGCAGCAGCAATAGCAGCGCCACCTCGAAATCCATTGGTGGCGTGTCACCCTTTTTTTATCAACTCATCTCTATATACATAATACTCTCTCCAAGGGTAGCAACACGCGCGCACCGACAACGATACACCATCATTTTAAAACAAACACAGATCACGCAATGGACCTCGTGTTGACTTCTTACGCGATAATACCAACAAGAATACCTGAATTGATCCAACAACACCTCCATTAGAACCGATTGTATAAGGAATAATAGGCACACTATGACACACTTTTAGGTCAATCCGAAAGGCGAGGCGGTAATGAAATACGCCACCGCCATGCCAACAAACGCCGATATCTTGTGGAGTTTACGTTTGAATGCGTATTATTTTTAATCCAACGTTATCTTGAAACACTAAGCTTGCCAACCGCCATTTTGTTTGGTCATTTATTACAATATTTCAGGCACACGAGCTCGACAAAACTGAAAACTACGTAATTTTCGCGTCCATAGCCCAAGCGCTATCCTTCATCCATTACAGGAAATAGCGCAATCCCACAACCCTCTGCGCGCTCTGAGCTTCCTCTCCTCTGATTGGTGCAAATAGTTTTCCTTTTCATAATTAGGAAATCAGGCCGTAGGCCTACGATTTCTAACACTGCATAATTTTAAAACAACAATTCTTGATTTGCTTTTCTAAAATATGAGATCTCCCTTTTTCTAACAAGCGATCGTGAAAATCGTACCTGCCCTTGTTGACATTAGAGTAGCACCAGGCAAGAACCAATCAGCATCGAGGAAGATCAGAGTGTGGCCGTACGCGCAGAGGGTTATGGGATTGCGCAGTTTCCGGAAATGGATGAAGGATAGCGCTTGGGCTATGGACGCGAAAATTTCGTTGTTTTCAGCTTTGTCGAGCTAGTGTGCCCGAATTATTGTAATAAATAACCAAACAAAGTGGCAGTTGGCAAGCTTAGTGTTTCAAGGTAACGTTGAGTTAAAAAAAAATACAGATTCAAACGTAAACTCCACAAGATCTTGGTATTTGTTTGCATGACGGTGGCGATTTTCATTACCGCCTCGCCTTTCGGATTGACCTAAAAGTGTCCCATAGTGTACTATTATTCCTTATACAATCGGTTCTAATGAAAGTATTGTGTTTTGGGTGTTGTTGGATCAATTCGGGTATTCTTGTTGGTATTATCAAGCCCTATTCACTCGCTCCAAAATCTAGCCACGGTAGTGCCTAGAGTACTCGCAATCAAAACGTAGTGTGCCATCTGGCCACAAACTGTTATCTCCAACTGCCGCACAAATCCAAGATGGTGGCGATGTGTCGCTTCACGGCCACAGAGCAGTAAAACACGAAACAGTTCGTATAAATTATCTTCTTTATCATTAGAATAGCATTTTTATTTTTGTCCACGCGTGTCCCGCTAAAATTTAAGCGATTTCTAAAACTGTAATTGTAATGAAGTTAGCCGCTAGTCGAGTTTCGTTGCTTCGTAGCTCGCTTGCCATAGTCGAAACCGAAACTGCATATAACGACGCCGCAGTAATGATGCTAAAGCTTTAGTCTGTCATTTCCGCTGTTGTCGGGAGTTGGCGCTCTCGTGGCACATTTGAGAAACTTTAAAATTCTGGCCAAATGTTGTGTCGCGGTGCTCGCGTGGTAAGTATAGCGAGGGAGTTAATCCGTAACGAAGTGTAGTTATTAATCCAAGGTATTATCGCGTAAGAAGTCAACACGAGGTCCATTGCGTGATCTGTGTTTGTTTTAAAATGTTGGTGTATCGTTGTCGGTACGCGCGTGTTGCTACCCTAGGTAGAGAGTATTATGTATATAAAGAAGCGAGTTAAAAAAAAAAGGCCGGTACACCAAGAGTATTTTGTGTCGGCTCCCTGTGCCTTAGACCACCTCACTCATGTCATGCGAGTGACGCGAGTTAAACGGGAAAACCTTCGGAAATAATTTTGATCTCCCATGACGCAAGGTCGCACTACCGGTCTCCTAAAAGTAACGGCGCACGGGGTGTGTGTGACTGCTGTGGTGGTGACTCGTCCATCTCGAAGAGAGTAGTTAGTCCAAAGCGACAGAACGCACGCTACACAAATCCCACACCCTTGTTTAAGTATCTAGGTGTCATGCTTGACGGTGGATTAGAATGGAACTCCCATGATAGTCGGATGACTGCACAAAATGAGAACCACATTTCTGCTTAACACTTTTGGAACGCCCTGGAGGTTGGAAGACATCAGTTTTGATTTGAAAGGTAGCTTACCAGTACCCAAGTCATACGAATGATTTCGTTACATACATTAGACTAAAATTTATTTCTGTTACAACCTATATCTGAACCATCAATTTGTAGAGCGATTGCGTATAACCAAGAATTTATAACCAAATTTACAGCCAAGAAACCAAGAAAAACAAATTAAGATCGCCCGTCAGTCACAATACGCATACTTAGGAAACTTGATAGCCAAATATTGGACCACACTCCTCGTTCCACGAGGTATTAAATGAATTTCTTCAATTATTCTGTTGAAAAGATCTAACTTCATGATGACAATCTTCCTAAGTGGATTCTAATACCGCAACCGAAAGTAAACAAAACTTTCCACGTTTAAAACACTCCCGCCACGTCGTCCATTTGCCAAACCACCATATTGAATCTTCATCCCGCACCGGTTTAATCGCGGCCACAGTTGGTAGAAATTGTACAAAATTGTTAATTCAAACTATTACGTTGAATTTAATTAATTTTATTCATAGTAATTTACAAACAGGTATTATAATACATAAATTTATTTAATTAACATCAACAACTACAAGACGTTAAACATAAAAACATAAGGGTCGCACTTAAATTAAATGGCGGCCATCATCCGTTGAAAAACTTTGTAGGTTGAAAAATAATGAAATGTCGCCTATATTCCGGCAGATCGGGC
>JAHWFP010054329.1:0-19288 GCA_023313725.1 Lithobius niger | reverse complement strand
TTGTGTAAGTGATCCAAAAGTCAAACATGCATGTCAAAATGGATGTAATTGCCCTTTAAATTTTACGCATACACGCTATTGTAATCACTGGAACTCCCGGTAACCGTCTTTATTGATAACTTGTCTCACGTTCTAAGTCATTATTTGTGCCATTACGTTTTCCAGAGCGATCTGAGAAGCGTTTTAGCACCGAGGTTAAAGCCCTGGCCATTACCGGAAGTTGACTAGAATAGCAAAAATTGAAAAGCTTTTCAGATCGCTCTGGACTACGTAGTGTTACAAATAATGACTTCAAAGGTGAGACAAGTTAACAATGAAGACGTTCACAGCGAGCTCCAGTGATTGTAATACTGATTATTGAAAAAAAAAATCGATTGTTCTGTGATATGACTTCTTGCTGGTTTCACCCATTTCATTATATATATAGTATACAGACTGTATCTACGCAACACGTACACGAGGGACGATAAACCCCTGTGAGCAAAACTAAGGAAAGGAGAAAACAGTTCCTGGGATTCGAACCGGGAAACCTCCGCTCACGGTCGGGGGTCAAGATGTTGTCGACAATATAAGCCATTGTTGCTGGAGTCTGGTAGTTTCTCATACCGTCCTGACTGGCACGGTTTAGCAGGGGCTTGCCTGGATCTTTTTTTTCCCAGTCACCATGATTTATGTGGTGGCGGTGTAATGAAAGTGGACTTTTGAATTTCATACTACAGTCAACTGTTCAGGAGAAAGACATAAAATGAACTCGGGTAACATTTTTTTTTTTTGTTGCGTAACGGGAAACGTACTCATAAAACTGTACGAGTTAGTCTTAATATGATCAACTGCCTTGGCTTCCACAACATTAAATAAGATTAACTCGAGAAATGTTTTATGTAAGCACACAGTTTGATACATTATTTTAAGAACGCGATCATTTGCCTAAAAACTTTTAAGAACCCGCTAATAATTACAAAATAGTCCAGCCAACTGCAACTTGAAAAAAATTATTTAAATGGTGCTGGGAAGTTACAAATAACGAACACACGAAAAAAAAAGTTCGTATCTGTCGATAGGTTGTGTGTTTACTATTGTCATTTTGATCCTAGCACCGATGGAGCCATGTTGTGTTTATAATAAAATTGACCAACATCACATTAATTAACAGTGTTAAACACATACGCCACTGCGCAATCTTGGCAATAATAAAGTAATTCCAGCCAACCACAGTTTGAAAAAATAAAATAAAGCCGTATTTCGGCTACAACAGGCAGCCGAAATATGGCATTATTTAATTTATTTTTTAAACTGTGGTTGGCTGGATTACGAAAAGGAAAACATCCGCTGACTGGCCCTCGCACTCTCCTTATTGTGTGCTTGTTTTATGACACTGCCTCGCTGGTGTTAAAGCTTCAACACCAGCCAGGCAGTGTCATAAAGCAAGCAGGTTAGCATCCAATTTCCTGTCCTGCAGTACACGTCATTGCCTGTAGCTCCGTGCATGATGAGTTGGCTCCGCCTCCGCGCTTATCCCAACTTTGCTGTAGGCGCATCCCAACTAAGCATATATATATAGATAGATTGACAAGTTTCCACAGTGGAGTATGTGTTTAATACTATTTATTATAAGCGCAACAACTATGTTAAGATCAGTGCTAGAATCATAATGACATCACTAAACAAACAACATGTGGATAGATGTGAACGTTTTTTTCCGATTTTTTTTTTTTTTTGCTGTGTCTCTATTATATGTAGTATGATACGTTCTGTTTGCCTAACGTACTCAGTAAACTTGGGTAAACGATGCCCATCTGATTTTAATACTACTATTTACGCCCGAGAAAATTTTTTAGTCTTTGGGCACTTCACAGTGAGAAGATTAAACCAGGGCTTTGAAAACGACGCAAGGTTCCATTTCCGTATCCCAACACATGCAGAGAAATAAAACTGATAATCCTTTGTGTTAATCACAACGGTGCACATGGGATCACGACTATGTCCATTGATTTCGTTTGTACACGTATTTTATGCACATTCGCTTTAAAGTTATTCTAGAATCATTTTTGGAACCTTTGAAGGGTGATGTATTTTCAGTGCTTGTTTTTTTTTTTATCGATGTGATTACCCTATGTGTCTGTAATCGACCCGATATAAAGCCGATTTATTTATACACATCCCTACCCTTCCTCAGAATTAAATGGAGAGGTAAATTTACAGCCGATTGGTTGGCGCGGAAGTTATTTATAGACTTTAATGCCAACTTAAAACACTGCGTATAATTTGGTGACATTTGTCAACGCCAGATCATGCCAGGGAAACGTCATGTGGCTGCAAGTTGGAAACTAATAGCAATACTTTTACAATTCCGTCTGGCAGAGCCATCAATTTTCACTCCAACCCCATAAAAAAACATTGTTTTATAGCCGCTTTAACTGCTTTTGGATCCGCTGTGTACGTATTGCTTCGTATCGACCGTTTATTCCCCGACGACATTTCTATAGCTGTGTATCTTCGCACTCACTATCTCATTCTTCGCATTAAATGTGTTTATTTTTAGGCTCCATTTTCCACAGCTGAGCTGCAGGACAAATAAAAGATGCTTGTACCCGAATCTCTTCGGCGTTAAATCATGCGAGGGAGGAAGACTCAAAAATTGAATTGGATTTCCATCTTTAGCATGATTTATGTGGGTCACGTTTTTCGAAGCTGTAATTTCATTGGGCCGCGTTCCATCACGACGTTATGAGAATCCATCAGAGTCCTCTCTATAATTCATTTTGGTTGGTCGTATCTTTGTGCTGGCTTGAATTTGTTCCTGAAACTTTGCCCGTATGTACATACCTGGTGAAATTTGCCTTAAAGTTGAAGGACCGAGATTGGCGTGCATTGGGTATTGATATTAGCAACGGAAATTTGGAAACCATTAGCGTTACTGATTTAATTTTTAGGGTAATTTAAATTTTACTATGATAAGAGCTGCAGCTTGACTCCCGGTTGCAGCAGTCAAGTTTATGAACTATACTTAGTATTCAAGACGGAAAGCTGAAGGCTCAACAAGAGTTAAATAAATACAGATGCAAACCTATTTACGCTGCCTTTTGGACTTATATGTCAGACTGCCTGAGTGGGGAATCGAACCCAAGACCTTTGAAACCAAAGGTTGAGGTCCTATCGCTGAGCCAATAGCACGGCTATTGTTTCAGCGATAGGACCTCAACCTTTGATTTCACTCAGTCAGTCTGACATACAAGTCCAAAAGGCAACGTAAATAGGTTTGCATCTGTATTTATTTAATACTTAGTATTTTTAAATACTGTAAATTGGAAATGAGCTATTGGTGAAAATCATACACTAGAAATAAAGTTGTACAGTAAGCCACCTTTATGCACTTAGGTTTCAGTCGAGTGACATGAGATGGAGTCGAACTGGTAAACACCAAGAAGAATGCCAATGTTGCCATAGTTAGATGACTTCCTGAGTATGCGGCGTCTGTATTGGACCCGTGGTCCAGCGATCACTATTAGTTTAGAAATGGTTCATAGACGTGCCGTCATATTCATTACTCGCGAATTACAGAAATCACGTGTATGTTTCTGACCTTTTGTTGGATCTTAACTTCAATTTAGCCAGAGAAGGTGGGAACACCGCCTTGAACTGTTGTTCAAAGTCAAACTTGATCTCACCTGTCTTCTTTCGTTGTCACTATTGTCAGGCCCCCAACTTTCATTTCCAAAATGACAACGCCCAGAAAATTAAAAGGTTTTACTGTGCTACTGACTACTTCAAGTTCTCCTTCTTGCTTTGGTATGGGAGGCATCTACGTTTGCTGCTTTCTGTACAAAGTTCAGGGATGTCAGGCAAAAACCTGCTTGTATAGCCATAATCCCTAAATATTTCTGGTTTATTTTTCATCTGAGGACGATTCTTTTGATGTGTATATGTAATGCTCGCTTGTGGGTGCCCTGAATCATCTTTACTTTCCCAGTTGATCGCTACTCCACTGCCTTATCTCCTTCACCGATCGGTAAAACTGGCAATATTTTGCCAGTGGACTGTTGGCCATATCGATAAAGGAGGTGCGGCAGTGATATGATGATGTACTGGTTCGGTGGTTTGAATCCAGGTCACTTCACTCGAATGAAACGTAAGGATATAAAGGTGACTTACCATAATACTTTATTTTTAGCTTATTTTCGTTGATGGCTTAATTCTAATTTACCTTTATATTATTTACAACGACTTCTGTTCATTTACTTAATTGTAACAATGTAACTATAATTAGTGTTAAATAAAAACACTGATCGAATTATTCGGATGTTCAGGGGAAAATTGGACTCCAAAAATGTCACTTTGCAGTGCGGATGCAGGTCCTACTGTACAAAAATACATGTCATTACGAAATGTCAAGCTTGAAAAGAACTGCTCAGTGGCTCCAATTCTGCCAAAAAAAAACTAACTTTTGCCCAATTTGGTTGTAAGTTTTCACTTAGAGGTAGAGAAATTTATTACTTTTCAAGCAAAATGCAGGTAACGGGTAAATTATGTGGTGGAATATCAAAGGATTGTCGTAAAGTAGAACGTTGTATTGCTAGCATATTAATTCTGCACTCCAAAGACAATGTTTTCATCCAGTAAGAAAACCTGTAAAAAGTGATGACTAATTATGCGGGAAAAAACGAAAATTTGGAGTACGAGGTTCACCCGAGCCAGTACTATTTGAGTTCGAAAGCTAAATTGGTATGTGCTTCTACGGGTATGAATAAACCAAAGAAATAAAACGATGGTAAAACTCACGAAACCAAAAAAAAAAAAAATTCCCTAAAATAACTGCTGTGCTGTTATAGAAACTTCGTAGATAAACTGTAACAAACATTAGCGTACAAGTTATTTTAAGAATCCATATAATAACAAATCAGTGTTGGTTTTCATTTTTACTTAATAAAGCAAGTTGATACTTTACGATGACTTTCCTAGAAACTACAGAACGTGGACTAACTAACTTTTCATATAATACCAACCAAATTGAAATTCTGCCCCAAAACATTGTTGATTGTAGCGAAATAGGAGAATGCAGGGCTACAAATGTTTAATGCTTTTTCTAAATGCCTTTCGTGGCGTTTTTTATTAATATTTTAATGAATCTATCATCTGTGGTTTTATGCTTTAGCATTTTTGTGTGTTTTTGCTATAGTAGAAATTCGCGTTTCTGGTTCTATCATCAGTTCCGAGTCGCTGAGGACGGGGTTTGGGAACACCTTGGACGAAACAGTAACTGACATCCTTCCTGCGACCATTTCTCTATTTTTAATGTCCTCTACCGACCAAGAGAAGCAGCGATTAATCATTCCGTTTACAAGACCACTTGAAAGCGCTTTGGAGGGATGAGCATCGTGTCTTTGTCGCTTCCGTGGGTCTTGTAAACACCCGTTCATGGCACTTTCTCCCATCTAGTGATACAATACGGAATCGCTTTACCGAGGTGGTTTGGAAGTCGGATGCGATTGGTCTTTACTCATGTAAACACTTAAAAGCACACTGGGGTGTTGGTGCGTACCTAGTAAAGATGGCGGACAAACTTGCTGCCCCAACGTAATACGCGTTGATGCCAATCGAATTTTAGGTGAATTATTCTGAAAGTAAATCCCCGTGCCTAGGGAAATTTATACTCGCATGTATTTAGTTACAGGGTTTTAAATTGACCCAATTTACCCTAGGCAGGGCTAGAGCACAGCGGGACCCGTCCACTACGCCTCAATGGGAAGACGTGAAGGAAGGGGGATTCTGCTGTGCTGGCCTAAATTGCATTCCGTAGCCGAATGGCCGTAATCACAGGTCACGTCTTGTAATAGGGGTCGTCTTTTGATGCGCGTTTCAAACACTTCGCTAAAATGCATTTTCCAGTAGCCATCGAAACGTAGTGAATGTCTAGCGAAAAGTCTCACCCTGTCTGGCGTTGTTTTCAGCAGCGAGATCGTCGCAAGACACAGTATTTTATAGTTGGTGACACAGATTGGCGTGATTTCATCATGTCCGTATTGAAAAACGCCATTGACGGTAGTCACGGGGAATCTCGTTTCTGAAAACTTGCGTACGCAAAAACGCCGTGTCACCTAGAAATATTGGAGCGACCTTACCAGGGCTTATTCATTCCCCGAATGTCTTGAAGAGGGTGGGTACAGCAAAGAACAGTAGCCAGCAGGGCCACTCTTGTAACTGACGCCACGTAAGACGTGTATTGAACTCGGACAAAGTGTAGGTCGCCAGGAGTTCCACGTAGCACAATCGGGGTGCATTGCAGCGGAGTGAATTGTCCATTAATTCTTCGTCCAGGGCGGCACAATGTTGCACGATGGCGGAGCTGGCTCTCATCTTTTAGTATCATCTCTCAGTGCAGACGACAGTGTGAATAACCAGTTGGGATGCGTTGGTCGTGAATGCAGCGAGCTGCCAATACTAAACGGGATGCATGTGCACAAAGCTCATTTGTGGTGGCTGCATTAGCAAGCTGCTGGCACGAGCACCAGTCATTTGGTGCAACATTTAAAAAGACTAACGGGGATTTATTGGCGTTATTAAAGCCGCATTACCCATTTCAACATAAGGTCGGAGCGCAGTTAGTTTACGACACCAGGGAAGGAGTGAAAGCCTATCCCTATAACGAAGTGGGAATTACCAACACTTCTGTAATGGCTGCATGGACGGTGATGTCACACTCGAAAAAGAAAGTTTTGAGTGAGATTGGTGAGGTGAGAGCGTTGGCAAATGAATGATGACAACTGTTAGCTGCTCTTTACGAAAATGAATAATGCCAGGGCAAATATAGCATAGTTAGTATGCGGCATGAGGCGAAGCTTAGCTTAACACATTTCAGGTAACTAGCTGTACCCCCGGCATAACATACGCCGGCTAGCTGGTTCCCGCATACCTGAGCATAACACTGTATAGTGGGACCCGGTTTCCCCTATTGTGTGGTCTGAATTTCCCCATCTCTGCTCCCTCTTTGAATCTCTGCTGATTTGTGTTATGGAAGTAAATGTTTATTTTCAATGGAGGACGCTTCTCTGTTCTAATACCAAGCCTAAAAAAGCCAACAACGGTTGTGCATGCAGTGATTGTTACTCAACCAACTTTTAAACTCTTCCAAGTCGGCTCTTATAAGAGCTAGCTTTATTAATGCAATATGTCGATTGTTATAGACCATATCTGCTTGTTTGACATTGTCGGTCGCTCGACCTCTTTCATTATACACCCTCTTTCATTGTAGTGCATAATAATGATGAATTTGCTTGCCCAACCTAAGCGTATTATATATATAGATGATCATTGTTGTTCGTAAGTTTTGTGCAATTTGTGAACTGGCTCGGTGTTGGTCTATTCCCCATAAACATTGATGGCTTTAGCACATATTAAAATAATAAATAAACGGTAAATCTTATACGGTAAAGGATTAAATTAATGTAGGAGACCGTCGTCATTAATGACTGATTGTCTGTGAATAAAATAAGCATGGAAAGTTCAGGGTTTGAGTACCAGTCGGTGCAGAAAACATTTTCCTTATTGCTCAGGTTTGTGGTGATTTGTGTTTTCACAAGACTGTTTGCTGCATTAAATGAATAAATAAATAAATAATAATAACTAAATAAAATATTGGCTTTGAGTATCATATCGGGTGGCTGTGCTGTTATGAAGTGATTTTCAATACGAGTGTCCGCGTCAGTTTATACTAAAAAAAAGTGCTTAAAGCATTTAAACGTCCATGTGTACGATTGCTCAGAAATGTTTACCCAATTTTATTCCGAATTTTTCGTTTTTAAAATGTATTTTTTAAAATATATTTTATGCGGTAATCGTCACATTGCTTATTTTGTACGATGTATTTACGTTTGTAACTTTGTTCTGCACGCTACTAATGTCAAAAGTGAATGGTTTAGCCATCAATTTTTTTTATTGGTTCCATTTGTTTTGACTTCTCTTGGTAGCATTAAGTTCGTATGTTTTAATCCTGAAAAACTGTGAGCCCGATTGACAAGAGTGACTCACGCTGCCGACCTTGAACATTTTTTTTTATCGTACAAATGTAGGGCAAAGTGATTTTATTTTTGTTTTTGTTTTGTTTCTAAGTTGTTACGTCATGAAAAAAAAAAACATTGGGCCTAATTCGCGTCGAAATTGACACTGAATGAAAGTGACAAATTAGAGAGTGACGTTGGTTGCACATCACTGCCTTGTCTTCATCTATTTTTAAACAGGTAACTTGAAATGGCACCAATTCTAAGACCAGAACAGTTGGAGAATTTATTCGAGCGTGTATGTTTGTTTCAGTGGGCTTATATGGATGGGTACGAAAAGGTGGGGTTACTCTTGTGATTATTTAAGTGACTATGACTGATGCGTGGTTTTTATTTTTTATTTTTGGTTACTGTAAATAAACAATTTACTTTGTGATTACACAAAAATTACCTTGCAGTTTCTTGTTTATTTGTTATTTGCATTTTTTCTAGGGGGGGGGGGTGAGAATATTACTGGGTTCGAGTCCAAGTCTTGTATTTTCTGAAATGCAGCATTTTTTTTCTGTTTTGTATACTAATTTTCTAAACTATGTAATGCAGAATCAAAGGATTGTATCAAAGTAGAACTTTATTGTTAACATCTTGATTTTGCACTCCAAAGACAGTTGTTGCACTCCAGTAACAAATCTAGAGGTATAAATTTTTCCCTACTTCGAAATTGGGAAATTCGCTCCACGTAAAAATAAGTGAATAATTACAAGTACAAGTACGTGGGTGTCCACAGACTTTCAAAATGGCAAAAAACAGCTAGGGCGGGCATTATTTTCCCAAATCGCGAATCGATACGATCCTCAAAAAGTCTTCGTTATAATGGTTTTTGCCTTTGTTTTAATAAATTTTCATCATAATTTTATCTACCTAAGGGCAAAAAAGGGTAAAAGGGGGCAAGTACCCCAATGGAATCACGAGGCCTATTGGGTGATGTCTCATTTGTCGCGTAGAATATACATCTACATTTTTAGGGGTGTCACTGGTAATGTGCTAAGGGACGTTGAGGGCAGGGAGGGCAACTATACCTTCTTTCAGTTGCATAGTGTAAACAGTGCAGCAACACAGGTCATTTTCCTTCTTTTTTTTTCTTGCTGATAAAGAGAATTGCATTACACACACAAAATACAAACATGAAAAAAACTAAAACCTAGACCAACAAACACACGCATACATAAAAAACACCTTGTTCCCTAGAATTTCAGTTGAAATTCCAGTTGGTTTCTTTTGTGTGAACTCTAGTCAGATTTTTATTTGTGTAACTTCACAGCTGTAAATTTCTTGAGATACGAGCTCTAATGCTTTTTTTCTAAACGGCGAAGCTTTTTTTGTTTTTAATCCAGTCCCAAGCAGAATTAACGAGGAAATTGTCCCTAGTGCTCGCGTGGACTGTTCTGAAATTTTTATCCGAAAAAAAATTTAGTTGGATGGGAGGAGGGAGGGGCATTTAAAGTCAAAATCATAAAGATCAAAATGATATTTGATTGTTTTATCGGATTGTTTCCACCGTTCGTCTTCTTCCACTTATTTCTGATTTAGGTGTTTGCCTTTAAAAGACTTGCTGGCGGGCACATAATAAGGTGACAGCTGCAGTTTGTGAGACGCTGTTCATTTTTTTTCTCTTCCTAATGGTAAAAACTAGTAGAGGATAAAAACCACTATAGAGTCAATGATGATGGACAGGTTGGAAGTTTGGGAGATACTTCTGTCGCAATATGTCACCTCTATTGATTTTTCACTTTTATTGAATAACACTTTTTTTTTGTGTGTCCTCAAACGACAAAGACAAGACTGGAGATAAAAAAAAAAGGTTAAATTGAAGCAAAGTCCTGCTCCCGGCAACTTAAGTCTGCTCCTTTGAAGTCTTCCCATCTCTTTTTTCCCTTTTTTGCCTTTTTTTTTTTTTTAGTTTGCCGGTTAAAGGGAATAGGAGAGATGTCGTACAATCAAGAATAGGAAAGAATACACACTTTTCTGAAAATAAAGAAATTTGCGAGTCACGATGGAAAGAAAGAATATTTTCAATATGATGCAGGAGAATAATACGATACCGCCGTGAAATGGAGTATGGCGGGCGCGTCGCCGTGAGAGAGAACAAATCTGGCATAATCAGAAAAAAGAAATCAAATCTCACATCGCCCTGAAAAGTGATAAATCTTGCCTGGCAGGAGAAAAAAAAAGGGAGTGCACTGCCACAAATGGATTTACTGCATCTCCAAGAAAAGGATAAATCTTGTGCTGCTGTGTGGAATAACGTCTCGTCACCTTGGAAAAAAGGATAAAAGTTCGTAACGTTATGAAAATGGATACACTCTGAAGACAGTGTGCACTACCTCACTGTGAAGATGGCTGTCTGACGATCCCTGTGCACTAACGCAGTCTCCACTAGTTCATGTGTTCTGAAAATGGCTAAATTTTGCATCACTCTAAAGCCGGATAAACGTTGCACTGCTTCGAAAATTAATACATTTTTCATTGATTTTAAAATGCATACATTTTTAATGTCACATTGCTTCAAAAATGAATAAGTTTTGCATTGCTTTGGAAATGATGAATTTTGCATCACTTTAAAGATAGAACATTTCTGCGTCCCTTCAAGAAGGATACATTTCGCATTGCTTTGAAAATGGATGAATTTTGTATCACTTTCAAGATGGAAAAATTTTGGATCACTTCAAAATGAATGATAAATTTCGCATTGCTTTGAAAATATTTTACACCACTTTAAAGATGGATGAATGTTGCAACGCTTCAAAATGGTTCAGTTTCGCATTATTTTAAAAGTATTTCATTTCGCATTACTTTAAAAATAAAAAATAAACTCGCATTGCTTCGAAATGGATATTTCGCATTGCTCTAAAAATTGATGAATTTCGCATAGCTTCTAGTTCGAAAATGGATAAATGGATAGATGAGGCTCATATCTATATGCTGCACAAACTAACATAACGTGTAAGCTAACATAACTACCAATGCGGTACACCCACCCTCTAGAAACCAAAAAAAAAACCAGTCCATTAGCAAAAAAAAACAAAAAAAAACTTAGAGGACATCAAAACGAGATTTGTTAGCAGTCACCCCTGCTGAGCCCAGGGAAACGCAATTGCTTAAAACATATAATAAAAGGCAGGCGACATACGGGTTTGCACCACCATCCTGCGTTGACAAGATTCATGTTGGCTAAGTGCATTTTCGCAGCAGGGCCTGGAAAATTGGGCGCTGTACTCCAGGTGCGGGCGAAAATAGTTTTGTAGAGGATGGAAAAAAAAGGCTGTAATTGAACCTAGAAAACCTCTTGAGCGCGAAGTTTGCTGCACAGAAGACCATGGACACTTGGCGAGTGAAGATGAAATTTCGGCGAAAACACTAAGATCGATGTGTGAAGATTGTGTGGAAATTGTTCTTCAGGATGATAAACTTGTAAATGGAAACTTTAAAATTGAAATCATCATTTTATCTTTCGAAATTAGAATATTACGACTCAAGGGACTTTTGATATTGCATCCTGCGTGCTATTCTGTGCCGTTTACAAGTTTTCAGTCACACTCATTGGTCTGTTGAGTTTATAACTTGCTGTTCCAGCAGAAATGTACTCCATTCGTGAATACTCTTTTTTAAAACATGCGCGCCGTCTTATAATAGCTTACATTGTTACAGCGACCATAATACATCCAGTAGTGATTTTTGTTAGTTTTTTAAAGTACCGTGGCTATTGTCGATTTAGCCAACAATTGTATGAAAAAGAGATAAGATTTAATCCATTTTCAACGGCATAAAATGATCGCTCCAAATCTATTGTCGGTGATGTCTCTCAACCGCACATTCCTTTCCAGCCTTTATGTGCTTCTACAGTTCGTCCGATATTGCTGTTTGCTGATTCGCATCCAACAGTGGGTACCAATAATTTTATCCACAATTTGCTTACAAATATCTTTAAAAATTTGTACCAAGACGATTGCCTCATTTCACTTAAATGTTGACAGAAAAGAGGATCGAAACGTTCTTGAAAACAATGATTTTTGCATCAAGTCTCTACACACAGTAGTTTCCGAAAACATCCAGACTTTGCAACACATCGAAAATTACATCATTTTGATATGATATCGATGGTACCAATGTTGACATACATGATGGCCGAACGTTACTACATTCAAAGCCGGGCTAAACCAATAGCTGTATTGAAGGTTCAAAAATTGTGCCGGCTCATCTCTATCTCTATGAGCATATTATATGGCTTCAAGAAATTTATTTGAAAGAAAAAACATTGACATACACTAGCACTTGGATTGTATATCCGTAATGGGGCTAATAATAAGTTAGGCGTAATTGGAGTTGTGGTTTGCAAGTACCAAACAGTGGTTTAGCACCCAGCCTAAGTTTTGGTGCAAACGGGCAGAAAATCGAAGTTTGCCTTCAACCCATTTTCAAGTTCCATTAGACAAGACACCACATCACTTGAATATAAGGTGGCACGATTATCGATAATTCCATAATATCGCGATAACAAAATTTCGTCACTTATTTTTCTTTACTATTTCTGAATTATCAGCGGTAATGCCCCATCGTATTTCGTTTGTTTGTTTCGGAAGTTAAAACGTAAAATTCCGAATCCTGACGAGAGGCAGTTTCGTGTTTCCGTAAAAGTCCGATTCACGAAGGTGACGTCATTGTCGTAATATGAAATCAAACCGCTTCCTCTGAAGTATACTATATAGACATAGAGCAGCGACAATACTGCCATATTGGCTACGAGCTACCATCTGGAGAGATAGCTACAAGGGGCACCAGATTAAAATGGAGGGGAAAACAACTGCACTGTAAGTCAATGCAGTGCTTTAAGAGTGGATTTCTTAGCCTTAGCAGAAAAGAAAAGATTCCACATGATAAAAATTTAAGCAATTGCCAACAAATCGAAAAAAAATAGCTTGTTTTAGGCCTAATTCTAACAGCATTGGCTTCAGTAAGATGCCCTTCTTTTTCCCTCCAGTGCCCCTTGCAGCTAGCCCAGTTACAGGCTCCAGCATAGAGTTATATATAATAATATGACGTTATTGTCACTGCCCTATTGGGTCATGGACGAGTAAAACTTTGATTTCTTTAATTACTGAGTGGAAGTCTTTTCGGTGTAAGTCGAGCGATCGTGGTGCTCGTTTTGCAGAAAGGAAACAAATATTCTCGGCTATAATACCACGAGTGCTTCTATGAAATTGATAATTTGCACGTTTTAGCACGAAACTCCTTTCCAGATTTAATTTTCTGAGACCGAAGGTCGAGGGTAATTTGTTGGAAAGAAGTTGAGTTACGCACAAGTTAATAATTTCATAGAAGCACGAGTGGAATTCGGTTAGAGAGTTTTTGTTTTTCTTTCCGCAAAACGATTCTCCGAAGTGATTTCGTTTTAGGGTTATCAGAGTAATTCGGTTCGCTTTCGATTATCCGGGATCTTTCAGTGTAAGTCGACCATAGTCCTCCTTTTGCGGAAAGAAAACAACAATTCTCGAGGTAACTTTTAATGCAGTATCTGGATAAAAAATGTTTGTGTCGTGCCACCCCTACATGAATAAAGTACGCATCTGTGTTTACTTACTACTTGTTATGTTGTGTCGTTGCGTGTAATCTTAGGTAAAGATGCAACAGGTAGAAAACATTGTGTTGCTGCGCACCATTAGTGAGATGCCATCGAGTCTGATCTCTCTATTGTTGTTTTGCCAAGGTGAATATTTGGCGGTGGTGCCGTGCAAATTCATTCGCTACCCCTTTTGTGCGTCGCGTCGCGTCACATACCATGCCTAACGTTATTTTTGTTAGTTGAAAAGAAAAACCATTAAAATACCTTTGATTTCTAGTGAAGTTGGCTCATTGCCAAGAAGATGGCCGCCCCTTTGTGTAGTTACCTCACTCTTGGCTACCGTCGTGTTTACATGTTGTTGATCGATTTTCGTGATGTATGGTTACAAATTGGCCCGAGAAAAAGAGGGAGAGAACATCAACATTTTTATGCCAAACGATGAATGGGGAAAACCGACTGAATTGTCGACAAAAGAATTTACTACTGTCCCTTGCAGATCCTGTCGTTCGTTCTTCGAGCTTTTCCTCCAAATTTGAAACGGAATGGCCGGAGGGAAGGAAGCAAATTATTATTTCGCACCGTGATTTGTGGCGAGCTGTCGTACTGCACAATGTCTGACTTGAAAGAGATGACAAAGTAATGCTCAGGGAGTTTGTCGAATGACATGTCGGTGTTGCGGGAATGTAAAGGAACTGAATAAATAGGCATTAGAGTGAAATGGTGATGATAAATGTAAAGTTAAATTTTTTATTTTGCTAAAAATAAATAAAGTGAGTGTTCGATAATGGTAAAAGCCGTGAAGACTGATAAGGTTATTCCAAGAGCTCAGGCTCGCGTGTGAGGTAATTAAAAAAAAAATACAATTAAAAAAAACACCTTATTTACAATAATATACAACAGCAGCGTGCACAGGTTGCCTGAGAGGGCAAGGGCAACTTCTACTAAAAAGGGACAGTGAGTTGTAGTGGACATTTTTTTTCTGGGGACGTTTTTTTCCTGAGTTTTTTACCCTTTTCAGCATCTTTCTTGCACTTTTTTTTCCCTTATAGACCTTTGGGCCCCTTCTCAGTCACCGCCACATAAGCAACTGTCGGCACAAACAGGCAATTTTTTTAAACAAAAAGGGCATTTTGCGAAAAGGGCGGTGGCAGTTAATGGCTCTGAACCCCCCCCCCCCCCACCCCCCACTCACGCCACTCGTATACAAGAATAGTTAAATTAATAGACTGCAATGGGTTAACAGGTAAATAAACTGAACAGATGGAATAAACTAGACCATGGTTCTTCAATCAGCGTCCTTTGGGTAAGGACGCTGATCGAAAAACCATGAGTAGACTAACAACATGACACATTTTTACAGTTAGCTTATTGTAACTCACCAGAAAATGGTTGAATATTGGATCATTGCAAAATAATATAGCTTGCATTTGTTTTATCATCTTATTGCTAATAGTTCTAATTTCGCTTTTCCTATTTTTTTATTCCTCTCTGTTGTGACACCCAAGTAATTTATTTCTTCAGCTTGATGTTAGACCAATTTGTGCCTCACCGGAGGAATAATGGCGGCTTTTTGATTTTTCAAAGAGGAAGTTAGGTAGCCTATATTTCGGTGCATTCATTGTCGACAGCTTACCCTGAAATCCGGTTTCGACATAGCCAACACCCTCAATAGCTTTCGTACGCACAGCTTCCTTTTCCTTGGTTTCACATAATAACGCAGTATGATCTGAAAACTCAATAAAACCTAACAATTCCATTCAAATTGAAGAGTTGCGACCTTAGAAGATAATCTGAAACTAAAACTAAAACGAACTACTCAAAACCAAATACACACCAATAAATCAGCAGTAGTATAACACTATACAAGCTTCTTCATCAATATTATTTTTGTAACAAAATAAAAGCAGTTGGTCCGAGTACATTATCTTGTTCCAAAAGAAGGCACAACTGTAGAATCGCTTACAACAAAATCACCTTCCCCGTTATTTGAACTCTTTTATGTAAGCAGTAGCTAAACCAGTTCTTAACTAATCCTTGAACCCCATAGAATTCGAGTTTATCAATTAATAATCTATTGTGATATACATTATCGAAAAAATTTGGTTGGTGTGTTGGTTGTTTATCCTGGTTTAGCCGACCATTAATTGAAAGAAGCAATGTGCGTGCGTCGAGTGTCGTTTTAGATGTTGCGCATATTCAGACAGACAGGCGGACATTGCTTTGTGTCACTAAAAATATTTTCCAGGTGCCTGAACAAAGAACGAGTTACTGCCTCAAGATGTTTCTGTGCCAGAATTTAAATCATGTCCGAGGAAAAGCACATCTCACGCACGTTATATGAATCTTATCTTGGGGACTGCGTAAGAAAGGCGTATAAAGCTTTAGGTGGGGCGTGCTATCTACATATGTATTTCGCGTGCGCTGAACCATAGGCGAACATTGTGTCAGCCAATCACAACGAAGCATGTGTTGACATCTCGCGTCGACACCAGACAATACCAATGCAGAACCGAGGCAGCTTAAAGGACGAATCCTCTTTAAATGAGTTTAAATGTGTAATTACAGGCTCTATTCCGACTTATTTTACTTGTTAATTTGTTAACAGCCCTTCGATGCCAAAGCTATTTAGCATCGAAGTCTTCACGCGGGCGTGTAGTGAGCTAATAGGTGGTGAATGCACAGGTGGGGTCGACATCTACCGAGAATGCCAAACTAAACTCGCCAATGCAAGGCCAGCTGTGATAAAGCTTGCTGTGCACCTCTGCGGGTTGCAATAGTGCGACAACAAACGAGGTAGAATGAAAACATGGCTTCCTACTAGACCGGCAGGAAGTGGTTGCGCCTGGTACAGCTAGTTATTGTTTCAAAAAAATATATAATAAACTGTGAACAATGTGTGTAATCTTGTTGCTGTATACCAGTGAACTAGAGGCCAGTCAGGGCTCCACTCGTTAAAAATTGAATTTACAGTATGCACAACCGGCCAGCTGTACCGCCATGCTCACAGCAAGCCAGCCAGTATTGTCGTTTTCATTATACTTAGTTATGGTAAAAGCCTTTCACATGATAAGGAGACTTGTATACGCTAAAGGCTTATTTAAAAGCATATATTTTCCCTAGCCTACTTCCGTTCTTAACATTTTGTCAAAATCTAACATGGCAAGTGTAGAATGCAAGCCATACAACGGGGACGGCGTAAAAGTTAATGCTCAGGCATGATATTGATTAAGAGTTGACCAAAAGCTCATTGATCTTCCCTGCACGTTTAAAGTTCGGTGTCAGTATCGTGCAGCATTCCTGGAAGTCCTCAAACGTCCTTAGTGAAAATACTACAAATTCCTGAGAAATGTGATGTTTGTAGGCTTATGACTGACGGGCAACCTCAGCTTGATAATGTTATTTACTATATCGATAAACTGTTTGCTCTAAAAGTAAGTAGCTGCCATCAACGTTCTCCATGGCTGGAATGTTAGACATGTCATGTTGATGAATGGAAGGAAAACTTGCAAAAATATCAAAATTGAATGTAAAAAACTGAATTCTACTTATATATTTTTTCGTTCCCTTTTAAGTGAAATGAGTAACACATTGGCAAATTTCTTGGGAAATTTCAGTAATTGGGAAATGTCCAGTGCAGGTTCATAGGAAGCGGTGTTACTACTGAGGTCAAGGCCGCACCACTTTCCACACCTTTTCCCACAACACCACTTTTTAGTTACAGCAAACACGTCAAGTGATTCAGTATAAAGACAAAATGTATTGATGATACCCACCAAGTTTTCGTCATTTGAGATCATGATGGCAATCGGACATAGTAGGCAAAGTTGAAAACTTAAAATTAAGTTTGCCGTTTAATTGGCCTTAGTAGATCTTTTCGTGTTAGCTCATCACCACTGTGATTTCAAACCCGTTTGTTTGAAAATATGTTGCAAATGGGCTGTCGGGAGGCCAAAAATAGGCAGTAAAATACCGTAAAATACTTCAGCTTCATGTGCTCCATACTGGATTGCACTGGGGAGCTCGAAGCGCTCCCACAAACCCCCTACTGCCGTATAGTTAACCTACATACTTAACCGCAGATTATTCTGCAGGCGGAATTTAAGGACACACATCTGCGTCACCCTGTAAACATCATGCCGGACAGTATTTTCTTGTTGAAAAGTAGGTGTCACTATAACCATGGAGGAAGGAATTAGGTTCGTTCCTCCATGTTATAACTTCAGTAGGCTACTTTTATAGCTAAAGGACTTGCAGTGCCATCTTTGGCCACAATAAAGGATTAGTGCTAAGAAAAGCTTATAGCAATCGATTCGACATCCGCAAGTATATATACAGCATTACAACAACAGCACGAAAGCAAAAATAGTTGCTTTTCCAGTTGCTAAACGACGAAGATAACGTGTTCTAAAAAGGAATTGAAAAAAGACGTCACATCTTCAATGCAGACCAAGACGCAGTGAAACAGTGTCGCCATTAGGGCTGGTGCAGAAGGTGCTAGCCCCCCGGGCCCAGGCGGCGGAACGCCCAAAATTCACCAGTAGGGGGCCCAAATAACCCAAAATTCACTACGTTTTGGTTTGGGTTGGTAGTGACTTTGCCCCAAATTTATTTACTTGTTGAGGAGGGGGGCCGACATTTTGCCCTTGTAGCCCTCCTTGGAAAAAGCTAGTTGCGGTATTGGCACCGAATACTTGACAACTGAGAATGGAAAAACAGACGATAGCTGTCTGAAAACTTAACTTATTAAGGATTCCCGCCAAGGTTTTTTGCTGTTTCAGTGTGATCTTAGTGACTTTCGTGAACTTTTTCGATTTTTGTGCAGATATGCGGATGAAAGACTTTATTTTGACATGGACTTTCTTCTCTATTCTTTCTAATACTCTGTCAGGAAATCGTAAATTTTCTCGGACATTTTCCATCTTGAAAGTATGGTATAAGGTTCCCTCCACTCTGCATTTTGCAAATTCAATGCAAAACAAGGATGTTCTTTGTTAAAATAGGGTGTGTTGTTTAGATATTGATCAGCTCTTACTTCATTCATTCAACTGGGTGTGATCTTGATGAATGCATTGGAGCTAGAGAGGATTCCATCGTTTGTCTTTTGATATCGATTTTGTGACGCCATACATTACAGAGGAGTACCCTAATATTTTGTGTTTATTTTAAACAGCGAAGGTGGTGTTGGAGGAATTCTGTCCAAAGGTAATTTCTCTCTGTCGCGTAGGTCTGGGCGTTGGCAAGTCAACGACAGCTGAACAAATATTTTTCCGAATTGGATTCGTCGTGCACCTGCACATGACAAAACGTTAGAGCACAGAGACTTTGTGTTAAAAACTTGAAATGTTTGACTTGTCGTTGTAATATGTCAAAGAAATTGTTCGAACGGTCGCTGAGTACATTTCGGAAATAGCCTTTTTTTTAAAGACTCTTCTCTTACCTTCTGAACACGTAGATGGGGTGGGGGAAGGGGCGCTCAAACGAGTGCCCCAGATTTCCGAGCTTGCAGAAGAAAAAGTTCAGTTTTTAATTGCCGAATTTTCCAGACGATTAACATGCAAGCTGTTATCTCGAACCAAACAGACAGCTTGCCTGACCCACTCAAAACCTTCATGCATTCATTTACTTGTCAGCAGTTATTTTTAGTAGTATGCAATAAAAACAAAATGCTCCACCCCAT
>JAHWFP010054328.1:49922-84405 GCA_023313725.1 Lithobius niger | reverse complement strand
CCCATGATTCAACCGGTGACACTCCTTACTACATTATACACGGTAGGTATCCTTCAGACGAAGTAAGATTGGTGTGTCTACCACGTGAACAAACTAACCAGACTATTGAGGAATATCTTGAAACGCAGAATGCAAAGTGGGAAGAAACTAGAGACCTCGTCAGGGCACATCATGCTGAAGCCGCGAGAACATCCACACAGAATTACAACCGAACACGCCGTGAAGTGCAAATGACTGTTGGCTCGTTGGTCAAACTCAGAACACACATCATCTCGAACACTGACAAGGGTGTGAATTAAAAAACTCTCTGCTGTCTACGAAGCACCTTACAGAGTCATGGAAAAGAAGGGAGAGGTCACTTTTTTTGTGCGATCATTGGACACGCCGACTGTGGTCAAAGAAGCTGCTGTAGCAGATTTAGAACCATACTACCACCCTTTTACGGAATCTGCTGATGCTGAAGTTTTAGACAGATTACTGCTAGATGATCCTGAACATTTGACGAGCATTCCGTCGCACACACCTCATCACAACATACAACCGCAACAGAATGTGCGACCACCCACACCTCGTTTTGACACGCAAACTAAACTTGTGGTCTGTAAACTGGACAAAGGTTCAAAACTGTGTACTCCGACACAGAATCAAGTGGAAGTGACGGCTCATACGTTGAAAGCGACTCTGACTGGGAAACTGAAGAGACTTCCGACTCTGGTTCGAGTGTACCCACACCGTTGGCAACCAGACCACAACGTACGAGGAGACTACCTATCCGCTACAGAGACGTTATATTAGGCAGAATCACTCACCCACAAAATGGACACAAAAATGCTTGTTACTGAGTATACGACGACCATACAATTGACTATGCTACACTCGAAGTCCACGACCCCCTGCCATTCGCTTCAGTAGCAAATTGGGAATGGCCACAGACCCAGGTTAATTAAACTGTTTTGCATACCACTGGGCCTCATAAACTGTGTAAGGCACTTTTGACAGGTAGGCCTATGGCCTGTAACTTGTTTGTAACTTTGGATAACACCATATAGCCTGCTATTCATTTGAGTCCAAGATATAACCTACTATTCATTGTTGACTTCTTATCTGTTAAACTTTAAACTGCTAAAATATTTCAATGCATATTAGTCTACAAATATGTTATAAGTTACATTTATTGATTATAGAATAGTATCCTGGTACAGAGGTCGGATTAGTAACTAAGAGGATGTTTTTTTTTTGGATTTTGTGAAATTGCAAACGATGCGTGTGAACATTTAATTGGGTGACGTTTTCTCCTAGGCTGTTGTTTTAACGCTCTTGATGCTACTATCCCTTGGCAACTCTTTGTGTTTTGACCGAGTTTTTTGGACTCAACGCAGTACACACATGTGAGGCTGGTTAGTACATAGCTGTTACTGGCGAGAAGAAACTATTTGCTGAGAAAACTAAGCCGCATGCTTTTATTCTGGTTCTTTCCTTCTATGTCTTTTAAGCTTCTTATATGATTGAAACTTACCGTTGCTTCAAGGGACTTAGGCCGTGAAATTGATATCTTAACCTTAAATGTTGGATGAAACAAGCCTTTGTGTATATCGAGACTATCATAATTTCAAAACTGGATGATTTTTACCACGTGGCTTAATACGCATGGATTGTTTTTGTATTCTTTGTTGTAAGCAGGATCATTGTAACATTTTGTTAGGAACGGAAATTATTTGTCCGGAGGCCAAACTCTCGGGGTTGGGGAGCCTGTAATGGTGCTTGCGCCATTACCCACTCAGTGGGCCTTGCGTGGCTTGTTTGGATTTACCGGAAATGGGAACTGGTGTAAGATATATGGATGTCATGATTGTCAACTAAATTGTTTGTGATAGACGAATAACACCTGTCTGTAAAAAGAATCCGACAACATCTGAGTTATGAAGAAGGCCAAGTCCTTCACACAGTAAACACAGCAGAAATACTTTTTTAGGGTATAAAAGCGACACACAACGCGTGGTGTCAAGTAGTAAAATTACCATCTGGAGTTTGAGTTAACCGATATTTGTTTGAGATAACGAGGCTAATTTTGTATTGGGTTCTTAAGAGTTCTTGCATATGGCCTTATGGGGTCCTGATAGAAAGCAGTCACTTGGAGGTGCAAGATTGTTGAACTGATTAAACATTATAGATCAGTGGTACAAACAAAGTCACTTTCAGTTTGGCTTTTGTGTGTAACACGATGCAAACGACTTTTGTACCAGCGTGCGTCATAAGTTTATTTATCCCGTTAGCAGATGTCGTGCTGCATTTTTTTTAATACTACGCCATCTCGGCAGTTACTGTTTAGTGTTTTAGTGTCCCAAAAAAAAAAAGGTTACTATATGTAAAAGCTGCATCCCTAACTTTAAATACTTGCATGCTTCATAATTTATCAGGTTTTGGATCCAGCTACCTCTGAGTGGAAAATAACTTCTGAACTGTAATTTTTTTAGTGCAAGTCATAGGGGACGGTGGCTGTTTGTTGCGATTGCGAAAATCTTGGTCCATCCAAAACAAAAAGGCCAATGTCAAGGGAGAGCAGATTACAAAGCTGAATAATACAAACTATCAGGCATCGAAGTTTAACCTTGAAATGCTGCTTACCAACTTATCAAGGAGGGCATTAGGAGTGTAATTTCCGAAGTGCAGCTCCTGTCACACCAGCCTGGCAAAAAATGAATGGAAAGCAGGGCCTGATTTAAGCACTTGCCACTTGTAGGCCCAACCATATTACCCTTGGAGGAAAGAGAAAGACATGGAGCTGGCATGATGACATAGCGACGCAGTAAGTGAAGGGAAAGTTGTGTGGCCGCCATCTTGCTTAGTTCAACACTTCTCTTTTCGGCACCTCGTCTTCCATACGTTTTCAAATTTTTCAATGAAAGCAGGAAAAAAAACTGCCTCAATAATTTAGGCTTCAAAAATTGCAATGCCAGGCGCGAACAAAATCCAATTATAGACGTAGATTAAGCATTATCTTCTTGGATTTTGTTAATGCAACATCAAAGGCGGTATTATAATTCTTTTTCAACGTTTAAACTCGTTGTGAATTAAGGAGTTCTAATAAACATACCCTAAAGTTAACCAAGGTACAAGACATTTGAACAAATACTGTATTATTTTCATAGAAAACTATATTTTAGTCCTAGCACCCATTGTTTTGTGGTTTTCCCAAATGAAAGTTGTATAAATTGCGGAATCTTTTTTCCGACTTAAAATACGAAGAAATGAAGAAAAAACGGAATTCTAATTTGCAAATTACAACAAACCTATCTTTTCTTTTGTGTGTGTGTGGGGGGGGGGGGGATACCACTGCAGTCGCCGGTTGCCGTTGTTTTCGATTGTTTTAAATAAATAGCTCTTTTACAGGTCAGATCTAAAAATTTTCAACCAATTCCAGTAACACTAAAAAAAATGGGATATGAAGGCCAGTTCATTAAAGAAAACAAATGGAACAATTCATTCCCTTACTTCAAGAGGGTGAGAAACTACAATTTTTATTCTACACGCTAGTTATAAGCCCTTATTTTCAACGTGAAAATGTAGTACTTAAAGGGTTAATGCAGTTAGGTCTCGGCCAATGATAACTGTGGGTTGCTTTTCCTCAGTTTTCCACGAGGCCACTGAGCTTTCCTCGAGTTTCAAACGAAGCTTACATCCCCAAGTTTTCTGGTTGGCGGAAGCTTTCTCTGGAGTAGAAGTGTTCAATTTGGTATTGTCATACGGAAGGCTATCAGAAAATGCAATATGCAGCTCATTTCTGAATATGTTCTCAGTATCGATTCATCTCTGAATATTTTGGGTGTGCCGGTAATAACGTCTTTTTTGTATAGTGCTTAAAAGTGGTTTAGTTTTTGTTTAGGCCATGCAAAGTTAAAAAAGTGGTTCTCGGGCACAGAAAGTTGAAAACTGACGAGGTTTGAGGCTTTTTTTAAATTTTAATTAACTTATTAGGTTCTCGGGCACAGAAAGTTAAAAACTGATGTGGGATGGGCTTTTAACAAAATTTTTAAACACATTTAAAAACATGTTCATTTTTATTGGACGAACAAGTCGTGACTATCAAAGTAGTGTTTGACGTTTTCAAATGGTTGACTTAACTCCGGCTTAATATTCCCCAATCCCGTAAAGTTTTTGTCCCACATTCAGTTTGCACCGATACTAACGCCATCCTAAATTACCGTTGCTGTGCTTTTCAGAACTAGAACAAACGAACACCAGCATACGTGTATGTCACGACACGTTCGTCTTCCGAAAGCAAACCATCCAAATAGTGGTTAAAGCTTTTATTTCTCATAGTAGCAAAGATATTACTGCAAGGGGGAGGTGTTGACTCCTCACATTAAAAAAAAAAAGAATAGCCAGACTGCTTCAACACAGCATTTCAAAAGCTATTTTTCGGAAATTTTTATTCAACGCAAGCGTTGATCGGATTTCAGAAGCCCATAAAATATAATTTGGTGTGAAGCTTTTTAGTTGATCCAGCGGATTATGTACTGTCGACACAACAGTAGTGAGGAGACTAATATTGACTTTGGAAAAGTCACTAATTAATGCCGCGTCAATTATTTTTATTTCTGACCAAAAATCAATGCGGGAGGGCCTGAGAGTGAGAACCATTTTTTTTTACTTTGCATGGCCTTACTTATCCCAGTTATCCGCCAGGCAGCAACCAGGGCTGCAGCATAGTTTCTGAATGTCAATTTACTTAAGACTAGTGTACTTTTAACCATACTTTTAATGAAGTTTCCTCATCAAACAACCCTCCGCCCCCACCACCCCACCACATCTGTATTAGAGTCAAGGCCGAATTCTAACAAAGATGAGACTAGCCCAACTGCATCCTTGATGTAATAAAACTTAGCTATCTCAAATGATTTAGCAGTTCAAGTTGTTTACGACACTGCGCTCATGTGCAGATCAAAGAGCTCAGATATAGTAATATGTGGGATAGCCTAAGATTTATTTTTAAAACAAAACCTCCCTAGTTGCCACATTAACACATGTTTTACGCAATTGCATTTTCCATTTCTTCCTAATGGTTTTTTTTTTAACTTCCATCTATAGTCGACGTGTGGGTACCCAGAAGATGGATTACCCATCGTTAAAATCCTGCAACTTGCAGAAAGAAGGATTTTTGTCCGAAACACGCATAATTTGTGCACTGTTTGTATGAATTATACAAAAAAAAAAATTCCCGTTACATCCCTGGCAAGCTTCACAAATGTACACCAGGTTACTCCTTTTGAAAATCTACACAGGCCAAATAATTTTCCATAGACTCACCCCTAGTGCTTGAAAACGTAAACCATAAGAAAGTTAACAAAGTAACACTGAGGTGCATTACAATGTAATGCTTCAAGACAATTTTTACTTGTTAAATGCAACAAGAAAACCTTGTTCTTCATCTTCTGCTTCTTCTCGGTGGGTCATATCTTTCTTTCAATCCTAGCGTACACTCCGACTCACTGCATTATCTGCATTCTTGTTCAGGATGCCTCCGGCTACGGTCGAGGTCCAAATCCTAAAGAATTTTTTGGGAGGGGGGAAAAACACGAAATAAGTTTACGGCCAATTTTACGGCATCCTGGATTAAAATTTTCATGCCACACAAGAAGGAAAGGTTTCATTGTTGACCTATGATTTCCCCCATGATCGCTTAAATTCACAAAAAAGACACTCTCACAGTCTTACAATGTTTTTAGTGACCTATGATTGTCTCACTTGATAGTTCTAGCATTCCAGTAAAGCAACAGCTTCACAACATATAAAAAAAAAGCAAGTGACAGATTTGCATCTGCATTTATTTAATAAAAACTAGTGACATTAATGCTAAAAACGCTTGCACATAAAGAGCAGGATGTTTAAAAAAAGACAAATTCTTAAAATCAGTGAAACAAGAAAACCAACATAAGGTCTCACCATCCATAACTTACTTGTTTTTTGTTTATTTTCTTAAACCCAGCAATACATCCTGCTCTTTACCCTTAATGGTATGTTTTGCACTAATGACACTTATACAGCAGGGTTGCCACACGATACTTTTGGAAAAAAAAAGTAAGCAACCAAAGAAAAAAAAGCATTTGGGCCAGGGAATATGGAGACCAGGCTGATTTTGTAAAATTACGGCCTACACTACGATGAAAAATATCCCGTATGTTTGTTATTTTAAATCCAGTCTGACTTGAATTAAAATAGTACATGCTAGGGGTACAGACAGGATTTTCTAAATGGGGTTTCCAAGAAATAATTTATGCTCCCTCTCCTTGCAGCCAGAGAGTCTAAGAGAACGTTGCGAGTTTCCCCTGTGATATCCCTCAGAAGCTAATGCATTTTAGTTTATTTTTGGACCATTCCTGGCCCCTGGTGCCCTGCACATGACAATTCAAATAAACAAATAATAAAAAAAAAGTACCCCCTCAAAAACCTAAAGGGGATTTTTCACACAACTCTGAAACCTCCCTGGATGTGCTACTGCTCGATTTCATAAAAACAATTTGAAAATTGGGGAGGGCGAGAAGGGAAAGCTCGAATAAAGCATTTTTTTTCAGAAATAAAAAAAAAGCATGTGGCAACCCTGGATTAGAAGTTCAGCTTTACTTAACTGTTGAAAATTGGGGAGGGGGAGGAGGGAAAGCTCGAATAAAGCATTTTTTTTTCAGAAATAGGCAACCCTGGATTAGAAGTTCAGCTTTACTTAACTGTTGCTCAATTTTCAAAAGCAGCGATATTTTGCACTGAAATGATAACTAGGCAATAACTTGCAGAGGGTCTTTGTCGCTGTATTTTAACTGTTGGTTACTATTTTAAAATTATTCTTTTAATAATTATTGGGCCTTTCAAGAAAACTACACCACTTATAGGTGTCGGATCGGTAAACTTGTGTCGGTGTACCCATATTCAACATGTATACACACACACCTTTATTTCATTGGCGTAAACCCGCACACTCACTCCCAACGTATAATTAACAATTCAAATTGTGACTATTTCTCACAAGTACTGACCGCCTGCGTTTTGACATTCGACTTGATAATACAACATGTACAAAGCCTACATCAGCATGGGGTTCTTTTTTTTTGGGGGGGGGGGGGGGGGGAGGGGGATTGGGGGGGAGGGGGCAATCTAGGACAATATCCAGGGTTCATATTCGACTGTAACCTTAAAACTGCAGGACACTTCCAGGATATTTTTCAAGGACTGGTCAATGAAAATTCATGGGTCAGAAATTAGTAATTACGAGAAAATGAAACAATTAAAAGATAAATTTGTTAAACACGAAATCTTATCAACACTGTGGCAAGATGTGACGGATTTTGTTCCATTAAATAACACTGGTGAAAAGCATTAGCGCTGGTGCTACGGTTGGTTTTTTTTTTTTTTTAATATTTTTTATGCTTAAATATAAATTGTACACTGCTGTTTGACACGGAAAACAGAAACAGGATTTTCTGTTGTGGGAATTTCCAATATAATTCCAGGACTTAAGGGATTTTTTGAGGTTTTAAGCACTTTTCTAGGCCTGGAATTTCATTTTTATTTTTATTTTCCAGAACCTTTCCACATTTTCAAAGACCGTTACAAACCCTGTATGTTGTAACTATTTTACCGGGCACGCAGATTTACGTTTTTTGGCGTTCAAGTTTTCGTATTTCTAATTTGAAGCCATGTAGGCTGTGGTCTACGCCATTTTGAATAGTGACAAAATAACTCTGTCTCAATAATTATCTGGTTTAATTGTAACGAGTTTTATCCTTGGGGTTCGATAAAACCTGAAACCTAGTACCTACTGAGGAACACAAACACGTGGGTTCTTTTACTCTAGTTTTATTCACAAAGCTTGGTCAGGGCGTATTGGGCCAGAGTCGGACTGGGTAGCAAAGGGCGCCTGTGCCACTTAGAGAAATGATGGGGTAGGCGGCGCCAAGAGTCTTACCTGGAATTCAAGTCTGATGAGTCTAGAAAGCACTCCAAGCTCCCCAAGCATTGTCCAGGGAAGGGCCCAGGGGCCTTTGCTTATTTTGGTTTATTAACATATATTTCAAGGAATGACTGTTTCTTTTTTTTTTTGTGGGGGTTGGGGGATTTAACATAAGTGTAGAAAATGCAAGTAAGCGCAACAGCGAAAAAGATTTCATTTTTTTTTAGGGAAGGGGTAAAACAGAAATCTGTCCATGGGGCGCCAAAAGTGTGGTAACCAAAGGGCGCCTGTGCCAATGGCACAATGGCAGTATGGCCAGTCCGAGCCTGTATTGGGCTGACTTAAGAGAAATATTAATAAGCGGTATTATTTAGGACAAGCTAGTATTGCAAATAGCAACCAATTATAATTGCACAATAATACGTTCACAAAGCTCGGCTGGAACGGCCACTACGTTAAGTTAACAATTGGTAGAAATGAGGGAAACTCAACCAGAGATACCTACGCTTACATGCTATGACAGTCACTGGAACTCACACTGACCGTTGTCTCTCGTTTGAAGTCATTATTTGTACCACTTACGTAGTCCAAAGCGATCCGCGAAGCTTTTTAGTCATTGCTATCCCAGATCCGCGAAGCTTTTTAGTCATTGCTATCCCAGTCTAACTTCCGGTAACGGCCAGGACTTTTGCCCCAAGCTGTGAAACGAGGCTAAAACAATTCTCTGATCACTCTGGACAATGTAGTGGTACAAATGATGACTTCGAATGTGAGACAAAAGTGATCAGTATCGACATTCAGTGCGAGTTCCAGTGATTGTCGTATAAGCGTAGAATTTAATAACAACGGTCAATGCAGGTACGGATTTTTTTGAGTGGCCATCGTGAGAACCTCAACACCAGCTTGCCTGAATAGCAATGTACAGAACCGAGTTACAAAACCATAACTCATTACAATGAATTTAAGTACTAAAGGTGCTGTATGGCTGAATGATTAATAAAGGCAATATGTTGATTAGTTAATGATCCATAATTACAGGATGTTAATTAAGCCTAATTTGCATAACTGAGATTACTACGTCATTTAGTCAGCTTGGTTGAATACTGTTGGTCATCACAATAATATCCAAGTTCTAGGGGATAATAAATAGTGTCTTCCTCGAGGTTCGTGCAGTTCAGAACGCCCCTAAACTTGTCCAACCGTACAGGGCCAAACACCCCCCCCCCCCCCCCCCGCGCCCAAAAAAGAAGAAAAAAACCTTGACGTTCAAAAAAATATTTAACCCATAACCGCCTAGATACGAACGTACGCCTTCAACGTACAACAGCGAAAAACTAAGTCCCAGCGCGAGCTTTGTGAGGAGTCCCCGGGGACCCCGAGCAAAGCGGGCAGTCACAGCCCATTGGTCAGCGTCGTCGGTTCCAAACCGAGAGAATGCCGGTTCGAATCCGAGAACCGACTCAAGTACCATATGGACTCTAAAAAAAAGGGTCTGAAAGTTTTTTCAGGGGGTTATGGGTTATCATGGGTTTTCCTATTAGGCCTATACCCAAAAGTCTGGTTTCTTCAATAACTTCCCTTCTAGAGTTAGAAAAGTGGACTCTATTCCAAGGCAGCTAAAAAAAATTCAACAACAACTTTTAGTTTAATATGCTGAGTCACAACTAAGGATGCACCGATAGGCTACCGATACTGGATCAGACCGGTAGCTAATATTTGGATAATGGTATCGGACCGGTATCGGCAACTTTCACAGAAATATCAACAACTCGGGAACCGTTCAAGATAACGACACACGGTTTGCGGAGTTTTGCTCAGACAATCACTGAATATCTACCTAGCTGTTTTTTAGCTGTTCATTACCAGGAACAATGATTTTCCACTATTTTCAAAAAATCGCGGACTTAACGATAATTGTTTCAGCTTGACATTGGTGTTATGCCAACCTTACCACATGTTAGACCATTTTAAAAATCGCGGAAATCGTGGAAAGTTGAAATTTTCGTGGAAATCCCAAATACTCGCAGATTTTAACGAATTTTGTATTATTTTAGGCTTTTTTCAACAATTAGGTATTCATAGTAGCAGGTGCAGGCGTATACATGTAAACCTTTATGTAAATTCCAGATTGTTGAGATGCACAAATATTGTTGTGAACAAGCTACTACACCTTTTCAGCAGTAAGCAACCGATCTGACACCAAAATTTAGCCTTTTTCTCCTCAATATAACCTTTCTTAATTCGCCGCGGAAAACATGTTCCCACGGAATGTTGTGATTGATGGCCACGGAAAATCATTGTCTCTCTTCATTACCGTTTTAAAATTTGTAATTTTAATAATTATTGGACTATGGAAAACTACACTCTATTAGAATGGTTGATACCAAAAAATTAAGCATTCAATTTAGAAGGTATCGGCAAAATTTTGAAAACCGGATCGTTATCGGATCGGTAAAGCTGGAATTGGTGCATCCTTAGTTACACTACATTTAACAATACACTTACCAAATTTCAAGTCGAGCTACCTTTATTTACGCCTGCTGTGTTGCCCCCAGAGAGTGACGGACAGAGTGACTCGGTACTTGAATGGCTTGTATTGGCCTGTGGTCAAATTTTGAAAAGTAAACAACCAACCATACGTCATTCATTGACCAAACCACAAAATGACTTAACAAGAAGCACGGCAATCAATTAGCAAAGGGTGTATAGGTTTGAGTTAGAAGCCAGCAATAAAGCCACGCAAAATTGATTGTTTGGTTTAGGAGCGAGTTTACAATTGAAGCAACATTTGCATACTGTAGTTGCATACTCCGGGACATAGCAGACATCATTTACTTACGTAGGAAAAATACGTAAGATTCCAGAAAGACAAGATTGTTTACAACTCTTGGCGAATTTTCGATAGTCCACAGCAGAATTGACTAGAGAAAATTCGCCAGGAGTTATAAACAATCTTCTCTTTCAGGAATCTTACGTATTTTTCCTACGTAAGTAAACAGGCAACCAGGCATTTTATTTCATTTTTTATTCTATTTAACTGCCCACATTTCTTTGACATAAACCTAGCTTAGAGCTAAAAGAGTATGTAGTCAGCCAACAAAATAAAATATTTTTGCTAACATGTTATGTGATCTACCTAGTAGGCTATTCAATGTTTTTTTTAGTTTTCGCCAAATAACTTCCTAGTTACCTAGTGATTTGAGCTAAAGGCTTGAAATTAGCACCACTGAAAAGCACGTTTCGAACCGGTTAAAATAGGGTACTGGAACGTCAAAACGGTCAAAATTTGTCAAAAATATGATTTTTAGTGGGTGTAACAATCTGAGTTGGATAAAAAAATTTCTACCCGCGATAATTTAAGGCACCAAGCGCCTGTAAACCAAACAATTAACTTTCCATAGCCTAGAACCTAATTTACTTTACAAACTAACAGATTCTGCAGGAAATTAAAAGATCCCCATTTAAGTACAGTACTTCAATCGTCGTAAGTTCGGATCCAAACAAGACCATGGACAGATGCTATTTGCGGTATGTAAAAGTAGACAGTAAGTAGCACATTTCATCTGTTAAATTAGAAGCTGCAATTTTTGTTGTAGAAAGTGTAAACAAGGTGAGAAGATGCAAACTTCACACGTGGTATAAAGAATATTTTCGTTAAAAACATGTAGGTTATTATCGGTTTGTTATTAAACCGGCATCAGCTAACCGGCTGGGCGAGTAAACGATAGGCCTATCGGATAGAATCAGCTAAAATTGGTACCAGGTTAACTACTATCAGTAATGCGCATCACTTGAAATATAGCATAATGGCTGCGATTACTATGAGAATCAATCGATTCATGTTCGACAGCAGATGCCTCTATTCTACACACCTATCAAAACAGCGAAAAGCAGTCCACAATTTCCGCAAATTTTCGACAGCTTTGAAAAAAATTGTTACAATTTCTTCCTGATGTCTTCTTCGGGCGTTAAGAAAAAGGTATTTAGTTTTACTAGTTACATCACACGCACTGTCCTTGATAAAAAAAACATAGCCTATAAAAGTGCACATGTAAAACAATAGGCTACATTGTTATCAAAAATTCTTCCAGTGCTGGTTTTACTTCACACGCACTATCCGACGGCGTTTTGAACGAAGTGTGTTCAAATCATTCAAATTCGGCGTCGGACAGTGCGTGTGATGTAAATAGTAAATACCTTTTCCTTAACACCTGAAGAAGAAGGCAGGAAGAAATTTCAACAAATTTTTTCAAAGCTATCGAAAATTTGCCAAAATTGTGGACTGGTTTTCGCTATTTTGAGAGGTGGGTAAAATATGGCGTCTGCTGTAGAATGTGAATGCGCATCATGTGACCAACAACCATCACCCACTTTGAAGTCCTAAGATACCAGAAAATGCTGACAAAAAACTGCAAAATTAAGGCTGACAAAGTCAAAAGTTTTTCTGGGGCAGAGAGAAAATCCCAGAAAGTCGACAAAGGATGAATATTTGTTTTATTCTTCCAGTCTATTTTATGTAACCATATATATTAACTGATTTATCACGTGGTTGTTACAAAATTTATGACAAAATTTGTGCAAAATTCGTTATATACACTAAAAAAACTAAATCGGGGGGTGGGAGCTCGTGATGTGGCCGTCCCCTTCAAAAATAGTATTTTTTTATGCAATGGTGTGAATAGCTTTTACCATAACTTTACAACAACTAAACTCAAGTATACCTGGTGCAATTCTACATTCGCGCACTTCTGGTAATGTCCAAACATTACTGATTCTGCATCACCTTCTCATCCGCTTCAAAACGTCCACTAACTCAGTCAGCGCATTCACTTTTTCTCGGTGCATTTTTTCCAATCTTTCCATGTATCCGACATGCCGCTGTTCGTGCCGTTGCTCGTACGACGACAGCCACTCAATAACCTCTGCCTGTTCAGAACTGCGTGGCTTCGGAAGATGCATTCTACGTTTGTTGAAGACACCTGAACGTCTGTATCTCGCAAATGTGCTGCTGTAACCACGCCATGCACCTGCACCTGCGTTACCGTTATCCAAAACGGAACGCAGTTCCTCCATAAACGGCCAATCTCGCCGATCCATTGAGTTGATGTTGTGCTGGGTGGTACGTCGATAAGCAGCTGTTAAAGTCTTCCACCTACCCTCTACTTGCTGGCGTGTGAAGACGTGACCGTGCTGACGAAGTGTGTCTGCGATATCTTGCCACACAAACTTTTTCTTACGGTTACTTCGATGGAAATTGGACTCGTTGTCCCGATACAGTTGAATCAGTAAAAGGGTGGCGTCTCTTGTCCAGTGAGAGGTGGAAGACGCAGTCGACGTGGATTCGTTTTCCACAGCATCGGTACAGTTCAAAAGATTTGCATCTGAAATAGAATTAAAACTCTACGTTAACTTACACACTAATCACCATAACACAAAATACTGAAACTGAAACTGCAATAAAGAAACACAATGGAGCTAACATTGTGAACTGCTAAGAATGACGAGTGAGCAGCAATAATGACGAAAAAACCGGTGTACCCTCGGTCTATGAAAAACAAGTGTGCTGCAGAAGTGGAGGGGGGGGGGGTTACCGGAGAAGTAAGAGAATTGATTATGAGGGATTGGTGGCATCGCATAGGAAGGGGAAGAGACAGTGGGTCTCTCATTCTGTAATGCAGCTGGGCTTGTATGCTTATTTGTAATTCTGTGCAGTTACGTAATATTACAAATTGGAGCACAAATACGCAATTTCCAAGTTCAAAGATATAAACAAATATCTAGATGAGTTTTCGACAATCTAGTTTCCTGGAGATGTTTTTTTTCAGCCGACTGACTTCTTCAGGCATTGTTTTCAGTTCCTTCTTGTTGACCTCTTCTGAAAACGGCGGCGGCCTTTTCGTTGCCGCCTGTTAGGCCAAACATAAAAAATTGTTTGGTTTGCATTACGGAGTTAAAAAAAAATAGGGTTGGTCGGTCGGAAAATTTTTTTTTTGCACTTTTTTTTTATACTAAATCAGAAAATCTTCACTTCAAAAATTGTAATTTAATATTTTTTATGCAATAAAGGTACATTCATGTTCACAGAGCAATATTTTTCCTTTTTCCAGGAAGCATTTGAACCATTTTGTATCGTAGGATGGAGCGTCAAAGTAGGGAGGGGGATTTTCTTTTCCTTGGACGGAAAAAAAAGTTTAGGGTCGGCTCATAAAAATAGGGTCTGTCAGGTAACGCCAACCAGACCATTTTTTTTTTGTTTGGCCTTACTGGAGACACAGAATTGGAGACACAGAACCTTACTGGAGACACAGAATTGTACTAGTGGGGCCCGTCTTACACTCTTTTCTCAGTTTCGCACAAAATTTGTTGCGAGAAGAGATTCAGTGTGGTTGGGTTTGATGGTCCCTGGATATTTATCAGCACGCTCTTCTCTCGGACGTGGTGATGTTGGAATATGACATCAGTAATGTTTCAGTTGCTTTTCAATTGATATGTAGGCCTAGTATCAGTAGTAATACGAGATAATCCGGTGATAATCCACAGTTTCCCAGGAAAAATAAACAACATATTACTCACACATATACGCTTCTGCCCACATGGATTGGGAGAGGAGGAGAGAAGGGAACAGGGCAGGTGGTTACTTGGGTGCGATGGGGGAGGGGGGAACAGGTGAAGAAAGAAAGAGATGGGGCGGGAAGACTAAGAGTGCAGCAAGAGGATATTTTGGGGGAGGGGGTGTAGGACGGGAAGAGACTCGGCCCAACAAACGCTAGTTTGTACGGTAGTTAGCAATGCACGAAGAAACACAACGGGTCCCAACATGGTGATCTATCTGCTAAGCATTACAAGTATGCAGCAAAAATGTGGGAAAAAAATTCATGTGTCATTATTTATCCAGGAATTGAACCCCTGAGTCTGGATTGGGCCACTATCAAGACAGCTGCTATTTTAACAATAAACTGAGCAATAAGCAATTGCAGGAACTCCAGACCTTCATTCCTGGAACAAACATACACTAGGTACATACACTAGTACCTTTAATACGTAAAGGTTAAAGGGTTTAACGAGCGTTAACCACTCCTGGTCATCTGCCCGAAGCCCTAAGGCCCTAGGCATGCAACAGCTAGATTCCCAGGTGGTCACCCACCCAAGTATCAATCCAGCCCAATGCTGCTTAAATCTTTAATACGAAACTGTATTCAACAACCAAAACACATCAATCCCCACCTTCACCCTATCTGTTATCTCCACACCATGGATTTTAGCCAGAACAACTTAAAAACCACGCGTAAATTAAACATTCAGAAATTGCCTAAATACCGACCCTCACCTACAGAGGCAGAAGTCGAAGCAGAATCATCTTTTTGATTAGATTTTTCGAGATGTAAATTATTAATCGGATGTTGTGATGCTTGTTGTGAATGTTGTTGTTGTTGTTGTTGCTGCTGCTGAGGCTGACTTTGTTGTTGAGGTTGCGCTTGCAACTGAAGCTGCTGTTGCGACTGTTGTTGGTGTTGTTGGGTTTGTTGTTGAGCTTGTGGAGAAGGTTGTCTAGCGTAGGGCGCTGGTTGTTGTGGTTGAACTACAGTTACGAGTTGACTGGGGTCGACTTGTTCGTGCGTTTGGGTGGGAATCCAATTATGATTCTCGTGAATTCCTCCGTCCAGTCTATTGTTTTGGTCCACCATTTGTTGTTGAACGCAGCTGTGGTGGGCAAATTCCTCCAAAGAAACAAATACGACGAAACACTGCTCGCAGCGGACGCGCACTTCTGATCCCTGAGAAGCAGCCATGGAATCGAAAAAGAAACGGGGAAAATAATTAGATGATGGAGCGCGCCATTTTGGAATGGGCGGTGTTGTAGAGTTGGTACTCTGCCGAAAACTCTTCGATAGGCCATGTTCGGGCAGCTAAGTTTTTTTTTTTTTTTTTTACACACACTATCACACACACAGGGGCTCGTCACAATATACGCGTACGTGCGGGCCAACAAACAACTCGCGCAGCAACACTATATAGTAAGAGAAAAACTTACTAGCCCCTGTGATCACAAACGTTGCAGATCTGAAGTGTGCGCGCGGATCTCTGGCGTCAACCGGATCACGTTTTTGGCCGGCCAAGTTTTGGTTGCGGGTTTCTGATGTTATATGTTTAGGCGCCCCGAGCGCGGTAGCGCGAGTGAGGCACGTAATTTGGAAAAATTAGAAAAATTGAAGATCATTATGTTCTTGGGATCTGTACGGTCCGTGTAAAAAAGTGATATGTGTTCGGGCAAAGCCTTGGTTCGGGCCATTCTTCGGGAATAAGTGTTTTATTAATATTATTATTTTTTCTTTGGGGGGGGGAGGCGGCAGTGGAGAATAGGGGTACAGGAATGGCTGGATTTATTCGGCTAGAAAATGACGGAGGACAACGACAGAAAGAAATGAGGGGGGGGGGGGAGTGGCGTTTCTCTGTGGGAGTCAGAATTTTTTTTTCATTGTCCGTCCCCAACTATACACAATAGGTACACAATAATACGAAAAAAGCCCGACAACTCTTTTTTCATTACTTCTTTAAAATCACGATCCAACCCTTTCGTGATGACAGGAAATCATTAGTTTCCTTCAGATGTAGTTATCACCCAAGGGGCTAGGCACACAATACGCCTACATGCGGGTACTCTCTCGCCATCCCGAGAGCGCAGCGAGCAAGCGAGCGAAAGCGAACGATATTTTTCCCAATATTCGCTTTCGCTCGCAGCACTCGCGGGGCGGCGTAAGTGTTTCCGCATGTAAGCGTATTTTGTGCCTAGCCCCTGTGGTTATCACCAGTAGTACCGCAGTTTGTCCAAACTATTTTTAGCTATTTACCCAGCCGATTATTTACCTAACTTTCCACGATAATACAGCAGTAAGGTTCAGTTAAAGGGGCATCCCTTCGTGCGGATCTTACATGTACCGCCATGCGTAATTGAAGACGAAAAATAACGTTAAGTGCTCACTAATGTCCTTGACGTCACCCAGTGAGGGCGAGCATTGCCATGCGAGCATAGGGATAACGTGCTGCCAGCCATGCAGAAGCTAGAACCAGCATAATGACAAGTCGCAGTTAACGTTCAAATGTATAAGTACGCCAGCTGAAATATGCGTAGGATATTGTAAATACAGTCCCTCTCCAGTATTCAAAAGGATTTTATAGTATCAAGGCTCCCTCAAGGTGTAGAGTGAGCCTTGATAGCATCAAAAGATATGTTTCGATCTTGAGAAGTGGGTAGAGGGAAGAGATCAAGCTTATTTAAGATTTTTTTTTTTTGGGGGGGGGACATAAAATAATTGAAGACACATTTTCAATCTCCCTTCGCTTCCCTCCGCAACCCCACCCCCCGCCCTACGCCACTGCGACAAATGGTCAGTGAACGAATTTGCTGCAACATCAGGAATGAATGACGTCACAGAAGAGCTTCTTCTTCAGCTGCGAGCAGAGGCAGCCATTTTCCGTAGAGTCTACTCTGCTGATCGAAGACCTCAACTTTTCGAAATCAAGGAATGCGTCGTTGAAAAAAAAAAGAAAGCTTAATTGTTGTAAGTATGAGTAATTATATTATTTTAGAACAACTGTTGCAATTTGCACACACATGTAATCTCGTTCTGCGGTCGTAATATTACGAACACTGTTATTTTAAAGAGCCGGATTAAAGCAGAACAGAAACGCGCTTCAGCCAATACTGGTAGAAAGAGAGCAGAGATGATTTAAAAATAACAAGGTGTCTTAATTTTCATACACGATCTTAAATTTGTAAAGGATGTCCACGTTAATTAATACCCGTAAATGAAGGATTAAAACGTTATTCAAATTAAACGTGTTTGTGGCTTTTATTGTAATTAATAAAATTTTTTATTAAAGAGCTACTACCCCCATGGAAATATGTATTCGACAATTTAATGTCAGCCAGGCACGTCTTCACGGTGTGGGCACATTTGCAGTATCTAATTCTGATAACACCGCGGCACTTGTGGCACATGCAGGGGCGTTCTCTGACAGCGCTGTTAATTACTAACTGCAAGCACTAAATGTCACCAGGAGTGGCAAAAAGTATAGCCCGTAAGGCTTGACGGAGTGTCCATGTTTTATTTAACGTTCCGGGTCGCGACCACATGCGGCCAAATGCGGAACGACTAGTCCTAGCCTAACTATTTGCCGGGCACGCAACGCATGCTAATATTTTTACGACTTGGAAGTTGGGAAGGAGAGGGTTTCTTCAAGCCCCAGAAGCAGAATTTTCTGCCACTGTCTGCGACACCAATTGTCGGGGGAAAATTATCTGCAGCTAATCTGTTTTATCCCCATATCTGTTGATTTTTACTGAATAACCTTTCAGTGTTTTTCCTGATGATCTGGCTCTTCCACCAATGGAAAGGACTCGTCGAGACGATTCAAATGGTGTATTGGAATGTCCAAATTGGTCAAAAATTGACGAAGTGGCAGAAATTTGGTCAAAACAGCACGTTTTGTCTGCGACTGAGCCAGATTATCTGCGACATAGCCGCACCCCTTTCTGACTTGGGGCTTCAAGCCAAGGCCAACGGGGATAGAAATCGCAAGTCTTGCTTCCCGGCTCAATGGCACTTAAAGGGAAATTACCATTAAATGACAAGCTGCATTTGGTGGTAATGACAAGCTGCTGTCTAGCCCTTATGCTCAACAGGTGAAGGAACACACAAATAAATTTCTTTTTTTGAAACAAACAAGCGACATGCCCCCTAATTATTGAGTATAAAATTGGTGCGCCCACGTGCACCAGAAAGCAAGCAGTACAGTTAAGCCTAACAACTTAACACTTTTTTCTATATATTGACAGTTTTGATATGCAGATTTTGAACTATTAGGGCCTAGATGGGTGCCATCTAGTGACAGTGATATCGTTTACCTTGACCGCTTGCTCCCTGGTGCACGACGACACATCAACTTTACATTCAATAATAAGGCAGCACATGGCTATTTTGTTGTGTAAAAAAAAAAACATTTCTTTGCGCATTCCTTCGCTTATTGAAATCAAGGGCTACATAAAACTAAATAATGGTAGACGGCGCTAGACGCTGCAACCTGTCATTCGGCACCTTTAATGCGCTTGCCTGAAAGTTTACTTCTTTTAGCACTGCTTTGGTAAAATAAGATACTGTGTTATGTTGAATCAGCTGACCTGGAGCCAAGAAATGAAACCCACAGCTTCTCACCTGGAAGAGCTTGCTGACAAGGGATGGAATATGTAGTAATAGTTACAGCATGGACTTTCCTACGGATGTGTGCGCATGTATAAAATCTGGTGTCATTAAAGTGGCACTATCACCGATTGAAAGTCTACAACATCTGGCAACATCTAGCGCTATCTAGTACTATCTAGCACTTGCTTGCACAAAGCGAAGGAATGCACAACGCCATTTCTTTTAACAAAACAAACAAGCCACGGCCTCCTTAATTATTGAGTGAAAATATGGTGCGTCCTTGTGCACTTGGGAGCAAACTGTAAAGGTTAACAATATCACTGCCGCTAGATGGCGCCACGGTATTTTCGTACGACATTTAATCGGTCACAGTGTTACTTTAAGGTAGTACCCTGATTAATTTGCTTCACTGCCTGACACATTGAACTTGCATTTTTTGCAGGTAAATTATTCATAGCACTGGCATGGTTTTTTTTTTGTAGGTAGGAGGCAGTAATAATTTATGCTAATAAATTACAGTTCCTCCATTGGAACTTGGTCTTGTAACGACTTTTAAAGAGTTTGCAAAGATCAATGACTAATGCTTAGGCGAATTTTGATTTCCTACTAAAGATTTGCAAGTACCTTCCAGAGGTAGTTAAAGGTACATTCCTCCCAGCGTCATTTTCCTTGATCCACCACAAGTACGGCCCCAAAGGTCTATTTACTTACCGTTAGCAAGAATTTATGGGGTTATAAATCCTATAAATTCTTGCCTTTCGTCAATCCTTTGCTAATAATCTGTTTCAAATGTGGCGTCTAGATCTTCTGTTTGGGAACTAGAATTCGCACGGCAATGGAACATACCATTTATCAAGCACAAGCCAGCCGCGGCCAGGTTATCGGGTAGTTTAAAAATGCATCTTTTAATTTTCTTGTTGTGTATCACTTGCTCATTTGTTGTTCTTGAATTTCCATTGACAAATCTTGGAAAATTCCTAGAAAAGTCCTGGAACCACAAGTTGCCATGCGAGTATGAACCCTTTTCGATGGAAGCAAAAATTTTAAGTACCGTAACATTTCTTTCTTTTTTTTCCCCTTGCTGTTACAGAGTGCAAAATAACTGAGCAGCCAAGACAGTGTGTCATTGTCATTTTCCACTGGTGCAACTTGATGAAGATGTCTCATCATAGTTCCGCTCATTTGCCGCCAGTATTTTGGACAAAAGAAGCAACACTTCTTCTTATTGAACTCTATAAACGCAATGAAGGAAGGTTCAACAGTGGCGTTGTGCGCAAGAAGCTGATCTGGAAGGAGATAGCAACTGCTATTCAGCGCCTCGGCAATCCTTTTTCTTGGGAACAGTGTGAGGGACGATGGAAAACACTCACAGCAGCTTACCGCCGAGCTATACTACACAATCGAGTCTCTCAGTTTCACAAAGAACTAAGTGAAGTAATGGGGTTTGGCGCAGCTGCCGCTCCACATTTACGTCCCATAGCACCCAAACCGACTTCAAATGCGTCGGGATCACAGCAAACGCCATTGTTTGCACCGGTGTCATCACAGTCATCCAGTGCTATGGATATTCTGAATGCTGCCGCAAGCAATGGCGGCACTTTAGTCTCTTGTAACGGTGCTGCGTCGTCGACTAACACTAACCAAAATGGTCTGCCTCTTGCAGTGTCAGCATCCCTGAACATACCAATGGTTCCAGCCACGGCAATTTCCCGGCCGCGAAGGAAGCGTCAATTGCAACAGCAGCAGTGGACTTATGCCAACGAAGGCAGCAACGACGTTGTCACGTGGCTGACAGAGTTTGAAGAACGGCAGGAACGGCGCACTCGTGAATTCATGGACAAAATGGAGAAAATGCATTCCGAGAAGCTTGCTGTCGTGTCGGAACTAATTAGTGCAATAAAAGAAGTTACGCAGTGAGGAATATATTTGTCACAGTACAATGTTTCCATATATTCTAGTCTTACGAACCGTGTCAGTTTACCAACTAAAAGATCAACTTGTGCCGAGACTGTCAGGTTTACAAAAACATTCCTATGAAGTGTACTAGACTTCTATTTATAATATTTTTATGAAATAGGCCGAGTATTCTTCAGTTATGTACACATTTCTTGTTGCATGTGTTCCGAGTAGCAAGAAAGACAATAGATGTAGCCTAAAAGCCGACTAGCCCGGGGCCAATCTATTTCTTGGATTAACATTTTTTCCTGTAGTGTTTGCTCCCATAACTGTGTTAAACTATGTAACCACATGTTTCATCTCTGTAACGGTGTAACCTCTTGCAGTATTGAAATACTACACGTAGCTGTGCCTATGTAAAAACAAAAGTTTGTTTTCCCTGTGGATAGATGTTTGGCTGAGTAGAACCATTCTACATTGATGCGCTAGGTAACGAAGTTTTAGCTCGCACATCACGTCTGTGTAGGGTGCCACCAGTTCTAAACTTGAGGTAGCCTGTTATCTTCGGGAAGAGAAGGGCCATGTGATACGTCATGCTCAGGTCGATTGTGGCACGTAAAAGATACTAGGAATTTTCATTTGGAATTACCTAGCTCTTAGGTACGGCCAGTCCAACGAGAAGTCAGTCCGACTGGCAACACTCTCCAATGTCGGTCGCCACTCGCCATTTGGTGAATGAAAATCAACAGCTAGCAACTTGGAATTTAGCCTTGCATGTACTTGCCAAAATGGCAACTAGCAATAGAAAATGACTCTCAGATAGGGACATCTCGGGAACGGCAAGAGCTAGAGACGAACAGTTTGTGGCCTTGTGCTCAGCTTTTTAATGGCTATACAACAGCCTTTACTGCAACCGTACTGGGGTAAAAGAATATTTTGCAACTCTATAAATGCATAAATTAGAGACACCTTGCATCGTGTAAGATGTATTTGGTATGTGGCGAGTATAAATTGTGAAGTGAATAGTAGTTTAAGGTCTCCTGGTCAAGTGGTGACTGCAAATGGAATGACAGTCGAGAGGGTTGCTGACTGGATAAACAGAAGCACGACATAGAGTTAGGCTACAAAAATGACAAAAATGACAAAGATCAGTTGTTCCTGTAAAAAACTACTGATCTTGCTCCTAAGAAGGAGAGTTGCGAATTACCCCGGGTCAACAACTCGCCCAAACAATCTATCCACTCATGCCCTGTGGTAGATATGATCTTGGGATTAGAAAAAAAATAACGCCAATTTTGTTACCACACAATCATTAAAGCCTTCAGCTTCCACAGGTCCCCACTGGGAAACACGGCGAGAAAGCTAAATCTCCACTACATCCTCAAGGGCCAAACATCTTCCAGGGCAATTGTCTGCATTCTGCCCTGGTAAACTAATAGCTAAACCGGGTTGCTTATCTGCAGTATATCGTATTCAGCTGAAATACTTTACTGGGTTTTAAAAGTTAAAGGCGGTGACAATTGTTTGAGCCACACCAATCTTTCTGTGATCGCCACCTTCTCAGATGAATACGAACTATGAATCGCATTCAGCTTTGATCAATGAGACGAGAATTTTTATTTTCTGAACATTTGTTTTTCCAGGCAAAATAGCTTGAAATCACTGGAAATAGGCAAATTTCCAGTGAAGCACTCGAATTAACCTCACACTATTGAGATGAATTTGGTACGAGTTAAGGAAACGCATTACCGTATTACCTTGTTGAAGATTTATACGACAATAAATTTTTGTTCCAGTAAATTAAATCCATAGAAACAAGACTGCATCGATCCTGGAATTTGTAGTTTTCAGTCCCTGGTAAACTTATTTCTTGCTTAGTTAGCATAAAAAATTCATCAAATAATCTTTACGTGTAAATGTACTTGCTGCTTTGTTTGGGGCCATTCAAAAACCACGTGGCCATTTTTAAGCCATTTTTAACACCCCCTACCCCCTGTGTGGTCACCTGTGGTCAGGTCTTGGACCCCCCCAAAAAAACCACGTGGTTCATAGCCACCCCACCCCCCCCCAACATAAAAAAAATAACTTAATGTGTGTTTTTGACAATTGCGGTACCACTTCATATAAAATTTGTGTTATTGTGACGTACCAAATTTGATGAACTGATAGTGTTTAACGTGAGTAACCCAATGATAGGTACCCCCAATCCTCCACTTTCGTTTTTAATAAACGCAGCTGTTTGACTCATCGTGTGAAATATTTTAACGATCTGTAACAGCCGCTAGAATAAACGTCATCCGAGATTTGTAACTGAGATGGAAATTGTAGCCTAATACGTTCATTATTACGTACGCCATCACTGCATTGAATGTCCCAGTGAAGCACTCGATGTTAGCCTCACACTATTGAGATGAATTTGGTACGAGTCAAGGAAACGCAGTACCGTATTACGTTGTTGATTTATACGACAAGTCGCGGTATTTTTCACCACTATTCGGGAAATGCAGTTTGGTTGACTGGGGCCCAGGCGAAAGTCGATGCATGGATTAATATACCATCACACTACGTGGTAAACTCCATGGTCGATATAGGAACGACATAAAAACAATGTAAGGCTGAGTGAGATAGTATGCGCAGAAACTCTTGTACAGTAAATGCACCAATCCGTTGGCGATAATGGCGTTCCCTTCAATGCAGTGGCCACGTGGTTTATTTGGAAACCCCCCTCCCCCCATTGTGGTTACTTGTGGCCGAAAGCCGACCTCCCCCGCCCCTGGCCGACCACGTGGTTTTTGAATGGCCCCTTTCGAGTTCATTATTAGTACGTATTAGGTAGCTATGTTACCTATGTCGCAAACATACAGTGTGTTCAGTAGTTTATATTAAACTGTCAGTGCCAATGAAATGAGACTTTGATTAGATTGTCCTTATTCGGATGAAGTTGAATGAACGTATAAAAATCATTGAGATTTGTATGGTAATAAAGAGGTCCGTGAGATCAGTTGATTTGGACGCCTTGAACAGATGTGAAAAATGGTTTAAGGTTGACAGCAGTGGCGTAGCTGCGTTAGGTGGGGCGGTGGCAAATTAGCTCTTGGAGGCCCCCCTCCTTAATATGGCCCATAAAAAAATGCACTAGCAGAAAAGTGCCTTAAGTTCCTACCTTTTTTTGTTATAGCGAAACTACGGACCACTTTTTCGTACTCAAGTCAAGTGGTCCCCATTTTCACCTTTTTTTTAAAAAAGTTTGGACTAGAGAAATTTTTCAGATTTTATGGGCCACCATATTTTTTTATTTATAGTGGATGGAGTTGTGGACGAAAGGGGAGGCACGAAAGTCATTTTTAAAATACAGTTTATCTATATATATATATATATATATATATATATATATATATATATATATTTATGTTATGAGCAAACTTAATGATGATGAGGGATCATGATTAAACAAACGAAGCTTCAATAATGCTGGTTATTTCATGAACAATCAGCAAAAGGACGAGTGGGCTCATTCTTGCCATGATAGCAAAGAAAAAGGGCGAGCGGCCGACAATGAGAAAAGATATGTGCTCTAACAATTAGAAACAAACACTGTTGCTTCAATAATGCTGACTATTAAAGCCAAGTTGAATCAGTGGGAATTAGCTAGACCAGCGTATGTTACGCTGGGGAACAACTAGTATAAAATTAAATAACTAGTGTACTACAAAAGAGCCTTTTTTAAATCTTAAATATTTTTTTTTCCCTTTTGGGGGCCCCCTGAGGCTTGGGGGCCTGTGGTGTTCTGCCACACTTGCCACCCTGTAGCTACGCCACTGGTTGACAGTTAATGGAGTTCAAGAAAATGAAGCTCGAAATGCCAAAACACACATTTTACTTTAGCTAAACAAATCAAGAAAAAAAAGTACGTATGCAATAGCCAAATAAAAGCGAACACATGCACTAGTTTGCTATGAATCTACAGTAGCTTATGTTGAAATAGCAAACTTCTACAGGGTTAACTACTCTAAAAAATCTACCACCTTCTTCAGGAAGCGCAAGAAGAACGAGAACAGTAAGATTATGTGTAATGCACTAAGCACATTTTAAAATAACTGTCAGTCCACTCTCGCAGATCATGCGGTGACGGTGTTGCCATCTCTCCACCGCTATCACAGTATGGCTTGCTGAAAGATCTCCATTTAGCCGTCAAGAGGGAGGTAAGTGTGGACACGAGGGAAAGCAGGCTCTTGGAGATTCATCAAAGGAACTCCAGTGACATTGAAGTGGTTAATTGCGAGTCTCAAGTGCCCTTAGTTGATACTTGTTTGTAGTGTTGTACATACTTTATAAGCATTTTTGAGGCAGTCCAGGCAATCTTGTGCTCGGATTTGGCAGTGTAGAGAGCGATCTGTTCTTTTTGCAGCGTTTTGCAACAGGGCTGCTAACTTCCAGCAATGTGACGAACACAAAACCATTTTTATAATTAGTTTCAACGTCAAATAACAAAAAGTTATGTGAAATTCGACCTAATCTTAACCACTTAACTAACCAAATGGAGCAATGAGCTTGCAAGCAACTCATTGCACAAATATTGAAGGAAAGGTCAATATCTATTTTGCTTCCGGCCTTGGTTCCCTCTTCGATATACGTCCATAGGTTTTGGACGTGCCCAAGCTATAACTCATATTTCACCGTCTTTGTATGAGCAACTTGCTCCCAGCTGTAGCCATGATTCATATTTCACCGACTGCCACAGGGCTATCTGGGACAGTGGCTGCAGGTTTCGTTTCCCGCCTCCAGCCAGTTGACAAAACATCGCAAGAGTTCTAGTCTACCAAAGTGATGCTGAGAAGCATTAATTTCCCGGCCCACAAGAGAACTAGTATTGAAGCAAGATACACAATTTCTACTTCAGTCGGACTTAGTTTGAAGAAGTAAACCCAATTGCTTTGTTTCGAGCTCATAGCTACTATTCGGATTTGCCGCATGTTTGAAGCAATCTTAGTAAGGGCGATATTGTTCTTAGTCCATATTACCGTACATACAAGCATACCCAGTGTCGTTATAACATAGGTTATATGCGAAAAAAATTATGACCACTTGTTCGTCAACTGGGTTCATAGAGTCATGACCTAGAATGAGAGCTGGTACCTGTGCCAATACCACGGTCTCCAACCTATGGACTCCAACATCAGGCTGTAAAGGTCCTCGTGTATGTTACTTCTGATTATAATACATTGTATCCAGAAAAGAATAGAAAACGTTTATAAGCTCCAGTGCAATTGCCTGACATCAGGTTCGTTGCACCGTTGGTGTTACAACTTGCATTCCGTAACTAATAATACCACTTGATAATACTGATGGAACGAAGAATTTGTAAATTCTTGATAAAGCTGTTCTATCTACACAAGCAGTATTGTAACAGATGCACATTAAATAGCACCAAGAGTGGCATAAAGGAGTGCCCCTTGGACTCGACGAACTGTCCATATTGGCCCAAGTTCCATCAGTCGTTCTGGGGGATTACCCCAACGTGGTCAATTGTGGAATGACTGGTCGTAACTATTTCCTGGGATAACCAGTGTTACAAATGCGCTGCATAGGTTTTAGCCTCATAAATAGGTGTGGTAAATGTCGCTCGTGCTATGATTAGTTCATGCTTGCGGTAACTCTGCCTGTAATATTTAAGACTTGAAGCGTGGAAGGCAAGGATTTCTCCACACCAAGGCCAACTGGGGTAGCAATCGCATGTCTCGCTTTCTAGGTCAACACCAGTTCACGTGCATGCAAGATATCTGAAACCTTCTGGTGCTTTGGTAAAATAAAATTTTGGCAGTGTTGAATCAATTGGCTTGGAGCCGGGAAACGAAACTCACATTTTCTCTCCCAGACGACCTTTCTATAAGCAAGGGAATACGAAGCGATAGGTATAGCATGTACAAAGCATTCGTGATATGAAAAATGTACATATGTAAAAATATACATATGTAGTCGTAATTATCATTTCTGGGTGTTAGAGTGGGTTTGAGGTTTGCTAACTAGTGATAACGTTTTTTTTTTCTTTTTTCAACACAAGTGAGAAAAAATTCATGCCTAATAATAATAAAAAAGAACAAAAAAAATAATTAAAATAAATGATAAAGCACAAATAAATACGATGGAAAAAAATTGAAACTGAACACGAAACTGAAAGCTCGAAGCAACGGCGTTTTGAAGATATAATCGTCAGCGCCGTCTACCAACGTTTTTGTTGTTTTGTTCCAGTTGGAGCACGTTGTTGGAGGAAATTTATACGTGGTAAGGAGCGTGTTTTTTCTCTGTGCGAAAAAAAGCATACAAAATGTTTGTTGCTGGTTTTTTTTTTTTTTTTTTTGACAAGCAGTATTTGGAAAATACGCTAGAAATTGCTAAATTTGTCCGTAGCCCGTTTCATTATTTGAGCACGATTATGTGCTCTTGCTTTACTGCAATGTAAAATAAATTGCCGTGCCTATGCTCGCTTTTATTTTTATTTTTTATTTTTAGACTTCCTTTGGGTAGATGGTTACCAGATTGAATACGGGATGATATTATCGTAGCTACGTTTGGAATCATCAAGACTACATATATTGGGTTGGGAGCTATACTGTTCTCTTGGTGGGATGGCTTCAAAAACTGTCCCGTCTATCCTGACGGGTCGCCTGTTGCGTGTAGCCACTTAGTAAAGACAAAAGTTAATGAAACACTTCTCTTAAAGATCAGGCTTGTTCATAGACGGTTGCCTATACATACATATTCCAAATTACATGTCGGGCAGTAGGCTAACCCGTGTGACCGAACAAACCACGCTCACCGAGGTAGTTTAACCAATGGAAACCACAGGGACTAGTAAACCACAGGGGCTAGTCGTCACAAAGTCCGCGAACATGTGGGCCAACAAACGACGCCTACTGCAACACCTCTCAAACTCGTATTAGCTTCACTAATCTACCACGGTGAGCTTGGGTCGTTCATTCAAACAGGTTATTGCCTGAGGTGTAATTTGGAAGATCTATGTACAGCAGAATAAAATGACTACATAAACAAACTGAACTAATTTGCACTAATTTATTGTGTAGCATGGCCGAGCTCGTGTTGTGTTTGGGTGCTATCACGTGAAACTCGTCGATACAATGGCGAAGCGTCCATGTGATATTTTCTGGTTAAAAAGGCCACCAGTTTGAACTTTGTGACGTATCGATAAAACCTAAGTGACTTAATAGTTTGATCCAACCAGGTTAATTTTCAAAGAAAATTGTGGTGTAGCATCGAATCTGTCAGTAAATTCAATACTGCAGTTTGTTTAAAGTTGTAAAAGATCTTGCTAGCTGCTTGCGGATATTTTATCATCTTTCTGAAGACAGACTCTCCCAGATTTCAGTGACTTGTGTTTTCTTCGGCACTTGGAAATTTATCAAGTCTGGTTTTTGTCATAGACTAAACAAGCTAACACCATGCCGCAATTCTACGTTTATTTCCTGCCTGAAACTCATTACCCGGGCAAAATTCTATCTAAACCAATCTGACATAAACTGTAATTTAAACGTGAACAATACAAGGTACACTGACATTTAGCACTAATGTGAAGTGGGGAAGCTCGCAATGGCTCTGACAAAAGGTACAGGTCCTAGAACTCCAGGAGAACACTCCTTCAGCGGGGGCGGGGGTGCCGTCGCTACAGCTCTGGAAAACCCAGCTAGCCGGTCTGGGGAGCACTGTAAGGTCCCCAGTGGGGGAAGCTGAGCATTTTACACTATTTTAGTGCTTGTTTCTGGCATCCAGTGAGAACTAAAATAGCATAACAGAGCAAACGAATTGTCCAACATATTTCTGTGATTTTTCTTATTCCTTCTTCAGGGTGGCAGGTTTTGTAAAAACTTAATTGTGACTACATCATGTTTTTTTAGACATTTTCTTTCCAAGTTAAATTGAACGATGAACTGCTATGTGAAGTATGGTCAGCCCTGCCGGAGGCAGACATTAAAAAAAAAATGGACTATCGAAAGGTGAAAAATAGTAAAATAGCTCAATTTTATCCTAAACGACAGGCCTAGAGGTATTATTGCAAAAAATTTGCACATTTTAAAGCAACAATATGCCCCGGGTCAAAAATGGAGCGACGAAAGCTGAAAAAAAATGGCGAAACCTTTTACTAAGTTCTGACCAAAACAACTTGAGGTGTGTTAGAGAAAAGCTTCCACATTTAAAATCGACAAGCTCCACTTTCAATTTATTCTCCCTTGATCCAGGGGATCTTAGGGTAACCCTCCCCCCTCTCCCCCAGTCTCTGCGGCCCTGCTGGCACTGCGCCGACCCATGCCTTTCAAGGCCAGCTGCCTAGTTGCCCGCGCATCTAACAGCAGCAGACAAGTCGTGAATGAACCGCGTCGCGTGGGCATGACAATACGGTGTAGTATATCTGCCTGCACTTGATGTTCGGATGGTTTTAGAATTCAATTTAGTTTCTAAAAATTATTTAACTTGGCAAAATCAGTATTTTTTTTTACAGACTTTCTTTTTTATGAAGGATCGGGAAGGTGAAGCTGGCTGATAGAGGGGAGGGACGCATTTGGGACCCTGGGACTTGGGCCAGTCCACCTCTGGTATTGCCAAACAATTTCCTTTAGGATGTCCCCATCTTTGAGTGATATAAAGATGCTGGTGATTCCTCTTTAAATATTGGCCAATTTATAACTGCTCATTTAATTATTTCACTTTCTGTTTAGGTTGTAGACGATGGCTGATTATGAGCCGATCACTAAGGCTGTGGTATCACTCGAAGAAAGAAGAGATGCTGCCACACCACAACTTGTTTTAGCCTCATTATGGCAATCCTGGATGAAACGGCGACAACGCCGTGAGCGGATGGAGAATGAGCGCCACAACCAACGCCTCCACCAAATTTTGGAAGACCACCTGCGTCGAAAGTTGGCATTCCGCCGTCGGCAGAATCGACTGCGGTTACAAATGCTGTTTTTGTTGACCGGTGCTTGTTCAACATGCAACCGTCCTACACGTACGGTGTGGAGCTACGATAGGGATAAGCAGTTCTGGGAATTCATCGTCCAGCGAACATTCACAGCCGCTGACTGGCTCCACACCTTCCGACTCAGCAAGGAGACGTTCGACTTTTTGTGCGAGGAACTGACACCCGTTATCCAAAAGCAAAACACCCTCTTCCGGAAAGCTATCCCAAAAGAGCAGCGTCTAGCCGTGACTTTGTGGTGCCTGGCGACCGGTGCCGAGTATCGTACCATTTCAGACCTCTTTGGTATTTCAAAAGCAGCACTTTGTACCATCATCAAGGAGGTTTGCAAGGGAATTGTGGATGTGTTGTACCCAAGGTACGTACATGTTCCAAAGACAGCAGACAAACTCTGCGAGCTGACGACTGCCTTTGAAGAGAAGTGGAAGATTCCAAATTGTGTTGGGGCAATCGGCACTGCCCACATTCCTATTGTTACACCTAGTGGAGGCGATCAAAAATACAGAAACAGTAGCGGCTGGTACTCAATAATTCTACAGGCTATGGTGGATCATCGCGGTTACTTCATGGATGCAGCAGCGGACTTTCCTGGTGGTTTATCAACCGCTGAGGTTTTGCAGTCATCTGGCTTGCAGGATCGCATTACAAACGGTGATCTTTTCCCTACAGCTTCCACGCATGATGTGTGTGGAGTGGCAGTTTCAACCAATGTTGTTGGGCATGGCGGTTATCCACCACTGCCATGGTTAGTTTCACCTTTTCCGAATGGCGAAATCATCACTGACGATGAACAGAAGTATAACGAGTGCGTAGAACAGGCACATTTAGTGTTCGACACGGCTGTTGCTCGGCTACGTGGTCGCTGGCAAAGTTTGCTAAAACGCACGACACACAAAACTGAAGATGTGCCAGTCATCGTAGCCGTCTGCTGTGTTTTGCACAACGTTTGCGAAGAACGGGGTGACGAATTTGACACACAGTGGTTGGAAGATGGACAAGCTTGCTTTGCAGACGAGTCAGTTAGAAATGGTAAACAGATCAAAGCATCTAAAGCAGCCTGTGATGTGCGCGATGCCCTTGTCACTTATTTCGCAACATGAAGGTCTGACCGTCTGAGGGACGATAAAAGAATATGAATGGGCATATTATAACACAGTGTTAAACATTTGGTGTACCCATGAAGCAGTGTGTGTTAGCTGGTCTACGACTAGCTTTTTTTCAAGTGATAAACGACCTGGGTTGGGGGGGAGGGCGGATGTCTGTGGGTGGTAGGGAAGGGAAATGTTTGTCTTTTTGAGGTTCGTGAAAAAATTACTTGAACTACTAACAGTTTATCTTTTTTGGGTATTTGCTTTATAACGTGACATCGACTGAGAATTATGCCAATCAAAACCTCGTAAAAAAAAAAACCTTCTGAAATGGTGTGCTTAACTGTCCAAATCTGTAAATTGTTGGTGAAATTACTGAACTTGTTGTGATCAGTAGAAAATTTGCTTATCATTTTATCAAGTTAATAAAATTGATAGACTTTTGGTCATAGCATAATTTATACTTGTAATATTGTTTTAGACCAAAGTAAATTGAGCCAGGTCGGCATTCAGAATGGTTTTAAAGTGTGTGCGTGCGAGTGCTTTAAATTATCATGGGTCAAAATGTTATGTTGATTGTGGTCCCATGATAAAATTCATGTTTTTTAAAAATTTTCCCATTCTGATATAACGTTGAACATCTCAAAAAAGGCCACCCAGCTCTAAAAAAAAGGTAAAATAACATTAAGAATACTGGCCGACTGCTTTTCCTTTCCAGCAGTGCGTTACACCAGCTGTAAGCCAAGTTTTGACATCTACTACCCGGCCCAAGTCATGAGCCCTTCCCAACATTACCCTCAGCATTCACCATAGTGGTATTTCTTAGCAAAATTGTCCCTCTCCATCCAGCGACGATTTTTTTCCTTGTGCAGTGTCATGTTTACGTTGTCCAGTTCATGCACTTGGATAGAACAACGTCTTTTTAGGCAATGCTTTAGCCATCTGGTATTCCCTCTTCGAACTGTAGAATCGCAATCGGTGCCTTCCGAAACCACCAATAAAATCTCCTGAAACTCAACATTGCTGGAGAAGTTTTGGCTCCACACTTAATACAACGGCATTGCACTCTTATTGCATGGGCACTGAACATGAAATGGACAGAAACACTCATCAGTACGTGCCTCTCCCTATCCCAATTTCCCCAAAATAAAGACGATTTTGGCTTGTGTGTGTCTGGCCGGCCGTTAGGCGCCAGCCCTCCCATTTAAAAAGTGTAAATTTGAGTCTTACAGTTGTCTCAAACTCATTAAAAATTGGTAAAAATGTGTGAGCTTCGGGACCCCCGATGGGGGAGCTTACGGCGCTTCCCTACCTGGAAAAGGTTGTGCCCCCCCCCCCCTCCCAATTTTGTGGGTCCATGACGCCCCTGGGTGAAGCTCTGCCGCCCTACCCCTTCCCCTCAACGACTGGTTCCGAAACCAAGCTACAATTACAGATTGACTGTTCGGTTTGTTTTATTTCCCCCTACCTTTTTCTTGCAAAATTGGAAACTAATTTTAAGATGTTTTAGCCTACTACAAGTGGGAGGTAGGTCCACTTGAGCTTAAACATCTGATCATGGGAGTCCATCATTTTCAGTTTACCGAAGAATTGTAGTGTAATGTAGTAAATACGACCGTTTACACAAAATAAAGAGTATTTTATTTCTAGAGTAAAGCAGTACTGGAATTATAACAAAATAAACAAAAATAAGATGTTGGGCAAGTATTTTACACATATTCTTGGAAATTTCTTCAATACAGACATACAAATAAGGGTGTAAAAGCAGTAACTGATTAGCTTCTTTTTTTCTGACATGATACCAAGTAGGTTGGCGCAAAAATAACCGGTGTACCGGATTATCTTACTGAACCAGCGACTGATGCTAGCCTTTTCGAACTTACACCAATGGACTCCCGTAAACGGTAGTCTCGACTCTCGAACTCTTAATTCTTGGGAACACTGTAAAGGATTGGTTCGAAGAAGTAGTTTGCCGAGCCTTTTGCATTATTTTTTTTTAATTATTTGGCAACAGGGACACGAAACACGATTTGTGCTACAGTACTGCAGAATTTTCACAATTTTAATTTACGCGAGTGAGTGGGTTACAGTACCACATAAGTTCAACAAACCAAACTAACTTAACTGTCGGTGAACAGGCAGAATCAAGGATTCGGTCTTTGTTGCCAAAAAACGCATACAATAGACTCTTCGATATAACTAACCTCTAAACAAGAAACTCTTCCCTACTAAGAACATTTTTTAACAGTTTGGTTGACCTTCTGTTTATATGGTGGAAATTCCTCTCTGTATCAGAAACACCTCCATATGAAGAACCCTTTTTCAGTGCTGCAAACGTCTGTTCACATACTAAAAACCATCCTTATAAGGAACCGATACATAAAACATTGTGTTTGTCAAGAAATCAATGAATTTATTAGACAACGATAAAAGCAAACCTGAACCACGACCCAAATTTGGAAAATATTTCACCGAACAATGTAAAACTATAGTTTATCCACACTGTCCTCGCAGTACGGTACAATTAAAAAGCAGAGACAGTTCAATTTTATTTGTCAGGTTTATTATATTCTTGGATCGTACTTATCATAACAAAAGAAGAAACTTGTAACCTTCACCAAATGTTCAATTTCATTAAATTTACCGCACAAATTTCCAAGCTGCATTCGCCCACTTTTACATTGTATGTAGCCTAGATTGTTCATAATCTTGCAAACTTTCGATTGCTTACAGCACTCTTCTTCAGGATCCTATAAGGTTGGTTTTTTTTTTTTGCTGTAAGCAATCGAAAATTTGCAAGATTATGAACAATCTGCACACAATGTGAAAGTGGGCGAATGCAGCTCGGGAATTTGTCAGGTAAATTTGATGGTTCAGTTCACAGCAAACGAAGTAAGTCTTTTTCGTGACTCAACTAGTGTTGCACGGTAAATCGGTCGGTATTGACGGTAGAATAAAAATACGGTATCAGGTCAGTATCGTTCCTTTTTTAGCACCACGGTATTACCGTGATTATGGTGCTGACGAAGGTGCATGCGAAAGTGTGAAATTCGCACGAGCGAGTAAAATCTGACCCCACTGCTTGCCCACAGTGCGGAAAGGGGGGGGGGGGATTAGGGAGGGAGCAGCTCTTCAGCACAAGCACGTACGAGCGATTTTGTATTTATGGTCGATGTCGCAGCATCCCATCAAGATGAAAGCGAAGTTCCGCTATTTAGTAAAAAAAATTAAATGCTAAGAGCCGTATTTGATTTTTTTGTATGCTCTAGTGGATAACAGCTCGAAGCAGACGACATCATTTACGCACCTCTCAAAACAGCGAAAACCAGTTTACAATTTTCACAAATTTTCGACAGCTTTGAAAAAT
>JAHWFP010054328.1:32079-49522 GCA_023313725.1 Lithobius niger | reverse complement strand
ATTTTTCAAAGCTGTCGAAAATTTGTGAAAATTGTAAACTGGTTTTCACTGTTTTGAGAGGTGCATAAATGATGTCGTCTGCTTTGAAATGTAATCGCAGCCATTATGCTATATTTCGAGTGGATAACAGCGCAAAATTATTTCCTAAATTACCGTGATATTACCGTAGACCGCCGTTTTCAGAACCGTACCGTACCGTCCTGCAAAAACTTAATACCGTGCAACACTAGACTCAACTCAATTGTTACAAACTCGGCTCGGTAAGGCGTTAAAAAATTCAAACATGGTGTCGAGGGAAGGTATTGGTTCAGAAATCCACTGCCACTCAACCAGTTGGCGATTAAACTGAGCAGTTTGACTAATAATATATTTTTCCTACGGGCAACTTCGTCAGTGAACTGATAAGCCCTTAGTTAACATCAATTAAATCCACATCTCGACAGAATCCACATTCAAAAGCCAACTAATCAAATAACATTTTAATTTCCTTTTAATCTCATTATTTCCAATCTGCACTCCTCCCTCTTTAAATAACCACCTCACGAATTATGTACAGTAGACTCCCGATAACAAACTTCCAAATAAGAACTTCTACTTACAGCGAACAATGTAACCATCTAGATGCCCAGCCTCTGTTCACATGGTGAAAATCCCCATACACGAACACCAACTGCATACGAAACAACTCCATAAAAGGAATGCTTATCGTTTTTCACAATTGAACACCATTCTGCAAAAATGTGTCAAGCCACATTAACGTATTGTTGAGGTTCTTTATTCGTTAAAAAATAGTGTTCTAGTAGCATTACTGTTCTTCTATATAAAAAACAGTAATGCTACTACAACACTGTACTTTTTTAATGAATAAGAACATTAACATTCGTTATCTCAAAAATATGTTTATGTGGCTTGACACATTTTGCAGAATGGTGTCCATATTGTGAATTTCTATTCACGTACTAAAAACCACTCTGATACTGAACCAACGTACACAATACTTTCACAACGAAATCGCTGAATTCATTACATGATGCAGACTCACTAATTGCGTACGTTACACCCATTTTATGTGAATAGTGAGTCTGAATTTTGGAACTTTCACAGTAAATCACCGCAGCATTAGTGCTGGGCGGTACCAAGCTTAGTACCCCGGTACTCTGTTTTCTCCGGTACTTATAAATGAGGCTGTATCTGGTAATATAGGGCCGTGGTGTCAACACCATATTTCTAAATAACACATTTTATTGAAAAATGTGTTTTGATGATATAATATTAATGACAAAACATAATTATTGATTCCCTCCCTCCCCACCCAGAGATTTAAGCTTAATGCACATTTCACGACATATTTGATTAAAAAAAAAAAGTCAACCACCAAGTCAGATGGGCCAGAACCAGTTGAAAACATCCAGTGGAATCTTCTAATATTTGCAGCTAACTGTCCACACTTTCACAGTTATAATTCGGAGAATTAATATATTTACCGCTTATTTTCACAAACAAGACTATGTCTACTTCTTCAATGGCTGGCTGCCATCTACCTCAGGCATTACGACAAAAGGATTCTTGTGTTCACTACATCGTCGTGGTCTGCTTTCGAATCCGTAACTGCCGCACCCAGCCATTGAAAATTTGCCAGAAGTAGACATAGTCTTATTTGTGAAAATTAGCGGTAAATATATTAATTCTCCAAATTATAACTGAATTTGAAGAAAACTTTCACAGTAACACAACGAACAGTTTATTCAACTGTCCACACCAAGTAGAAACGCAAATATAAACAAACACTGGTTTAGTATCAAAGTTATGCAAATTTGGTTCCACTTTTATTCAAGATATTTGCATGGAGTTTCAAATTAATTCCAGTAAGCCTAACGGTTTATTTTGTGAAACAAATATATATTTGCTGGAGAGGAATGACCTCCTCGTGAATCCCTGCTTTCCAGCAAGTACACTTTTCTTTGCTGTTACCGTCATTTTCAAGCTTTGTCGTGGAGTGAAGTGATGCTTTAAATTGGATGCTTATCTGAAAACGGTAAAGTCGAAAAAATATTCTGAAGAATGGGTGTTTAAATAAGAGGTGTTTGGAAAAGGGTGCTAAAGATTAATTAAGCAGTTCTCAAGAGCGCACACATTAGTTTTTGCTTAGCGTGTGAAACTATTTTTAAGCCATTGTCTGTAAAATTCCGATCATGGATCAACATTTTCACCAAACACTGCCAAGCTGTGATGACGATATCAACCAGCTCCAATTGCATATCGCCTCGAAATGAATCTAAGAGCCGTTCAGAACTGTGACAACTAAAAACATGGCTCTAATAAAAGACTTTCATCCAGTTTGCAACATATGCACGCTGAACGTGGCTGAATCTCGGCTTAAATCCTAGATATTGCACAGCATAATCGCAATAGGTCGAGTTCGGTAACCGAACCGCGATTTTCGGTTTTCGTGAAAACCGCCTGCCCCTTTAAAAATAACCGTTTGTCGCTTTTTGGAAGATTTGTATTGTGTGAGCGATTGATCGGATCTTTGCTGGCTTCATACTGCATTTATCGCCGGCGCTTGGAGCAACAAGATGACTGACTACATCGACTAATTGAACTAGGCTAAGTTAATATCTTTACACGGTCGTCGGTCGGCTAACAAGACAGCTGCATGTGCAGAGTGTTTTATTTATTTTTGGCAAAATGGGCACAAGTTGCAGTGCTTTTAGTGTAGCCCAAGTCACTCAAAATGTACGATAACAAAAAAAGTTGGCCTTAAACAAAATTACTTTTCATTTGCTAAATTGTTAGGCCTAGGTCGGAAACATTTTTTAAGGTATCTAAAAAAACATAACCGAAACGACACTGGCCGAGGTTTTGGCAAAAAACCGAAAACCTAACCAAAACATGAAAACCCAAAACCAACCCATCCCTACTATGTAACAAATTGTAGGCCACAGCAGTTTATTTCGCTTGATAAATTAAATACCGGTAATGTCATCGCTCGCATCTGAAAAGAAGCAAATTGAAAGAATATAACAATAATAACAATAACACCGCACGCTCGCATTAGGCTTTTTAGTACAACTCCTGAGAACCATTTAACTAATATTTAACGGACTGATCGAGCTTAGGATAACCCTGGTTTTACTGTACTCTTAACTGAAAGGCTGCATTCGAAGTTTACCAAAAGTAGTAAAAAGAGTAAGCCTAACACAAGTTCTCTGGAAGGAATAGTGCCATTAGGAAGCAAGCCTCTTTCAAGCTTTAAAAAAATCATGTAAATCGCGTATCTCTATGTTACACAGTTCAAAAGTTGTAAAAAAAATTCAACTTTGGGTTGCAATTTTGCACTCTTACAGGATCTGAATTGTAAAATTGCAATTGGAGTGCAATTTGCCTCTGTGCATTTGAATAACTCGTACCCTGTAAGTAGGGTAACGAGTTTGTAGATTTCATTTACACCCTGTCGTTTACATATATTTCATACGTACCACAAAGGGTTACAATGGGTGTATGAAAAGACACACTATTTCAGAGTGAAGATCACAGCTGATCAATAGGAATTTTCTAGAATCACAACTCGGAACTTTCACGTCACTTCACTTTCTGCATCCCAAGTCATTTCTAGATCCTCTCCCGATTCCTCTGCCTGGGTTTCTGTGACGGGAACGAGTAACTGTTGTATCAGTGTTGGAGTACTGCTCCCGGGTGCGGGCTGTGCAACTGCGGGGACACACGACGACATCGCTTGTGTTATCATTTTCATGAGGCGCATCTCGTGTTGACGTTCTTCTCGCCGCCGCCGATCTTCACGTTCCTGGCGCCGCTCTTCCATTTCCAATGTCATTTTGAGGCGTTTTTCTTCAAGTACTAAGTACCGGGACTCTGCTTCGTGTATCGAGTCCACAAAACGGTCCACAATTGTAGCCATCATTTTCTCTGCCTTTGTCGTTTTTCGTCGCCTTTTCGCTTGTGCCATTCGCCTTGGAGGAGAAGGCGCGGCAAGGTTGACGCTAGAAGATGCTGGAGAATTTGTTGGATGCCCCCATGGTTTATCCGACTGGGAAGCATGTTTCTCAGAAGATCCATTTGCAATGCCGTCGGTTCTGCCTTCCATGTCATGAGACACGTCTGAACTCTGAAACAACATAAAAATAAGAATTTTTTATGACTTGCAGGCAAACTACTTTGATAAATACGTAAACGGTGAGAAATTTTCGATCGCATCGATACATAGCAATAAGTTTTTGATCAACTGTCTCGCAGAAACAGTGATTGTGTAACCCTCATAACATTTGTTATTAATTAGAAAGGTTGTACTGAACTGATATCGGTAGTCGAGGAAACTACCGATAACTTGATGAACATTGAAATCGATTTCCGTTAGCTGTCAGTATTGAAAGTAGAAACAGGAGAAGCAGCTACTTCAATTGTCTTAAATTTGGGTGCTTTAAAACAATTAACGCACAACGAAGCAACAGAACTCTTAATTTGTGCCTTACTAGGTAAGCTACTCAGAGTTAAGGTTTGGTTTACAGGCACCAGAGGGTGCTTTAAAATAGCACAAGTAAAAAAAAAATGTACGTGAATCATGGTCCAACCAGGCCGGTATTAGGGTTACTCGGGGCCCTGGACAAAATTCTATATGCCCCCCCCCCCCCCTTCCCATAGTTCTTTTCTACGTAAACAGCTCCTTACCTAGGGACAAATCGAAGAAAATTTGGGAAGGGGAAGAAGTTTGGTAGTTTTGAATTTTACTTGTCAGTTACTTCTCACTTACGTTTTAGAATTTTACTGCTCAATATTTGCTCCTTATCTGCCTAATTTTCTATTTAGTTTTGATTGTCAAACATTATGAGAGAAATTTTGTTTAGTTGATAAAGCTTTCAGCAGGGCTGGGGGGCCCTCAGAAATTCGGGGCTAGGGACAAATGTCCCTGCCTTAATCCGGCCCTGGGTCCAACTGCAGAAATCCGCATGTGCGAAAAAATTGGGACTCCCAAAAGCCAACCAGCCTGTGTTCTATTTTATGCATCTTTGCTGAACTCAAACTGTGATGCCAGTCTTTAAATCGAATTTGAAGTAGTGAGGATTTACTATACAAAACAATTTTAAAATGTCACATCGCTTACTTTGAAAGTTCGAGTCCATGTTTACGTTTTTTTATACGCTTAGATTTCAAAGTTAAGGATATTTACCGTTCCAATATCCTTGCAAATTTTCGACAGTCAGGTTTTCTGGAGTTGGAGGGGCTCAGAACGACTGTCTTCATCAGGCTATCACATCACCGCTTACTTCGTCGTGAACGTTCGTCTGCTGCTATCGTCCGTTGGAATGCGGCGCGAGGCCATAGCCGCCTCTACTTGCAGGCCAGTGCACCACTTCTCCCGTAGCAACTTATTAAACTCTCCTCTGAGCAGGAACTGAATGCTCAGTTCCTGCTGAGAGGAGAGTTTAATAAGTTGCTACGGGAAAAGTGGTGCACTGGCCTGCAAGTTAAGGAGGCTATGGCCTCGCGCCGCATTCCAACGGACGATAGCAGCAGACGAACGTTCACGACGAAGTAAGCGGTGATGTGATAGCCTGATGAAGACAGTCGTTCTGAGCCCCTCCAACTCCAGAAAACCTGAGTGTCGAAAATTTGCAAGGATATTGGAACGGTAAATATCCTTAACTTTGAAATCTAAGCGTATAAAAAAACGTAAATATACAAAACAAGCATGTTACTAGAAGTCTTTACGCTAATGAATTTCTGCGTACCTCCGAGGGTGACGGTGAATAGTCGGAAGGCGCATCTTGGTCTCGGTGGTTCTCCAAGTAACCATCAATGACGACAGGATCAGTGGCACGGGCAGCAGGCTCAACCTTAATGTTGACTGTTGCGTCTGATGTTATTGGGACGTCGCTTAACACAACCTCTGGTTCGACGCCACTACATACCATCATTCGACTTCTCATCACCTATAAGAAATAGTACAGTAGGATACAAAAATTGAGAATGAGGAAAATGTAACGTTATTGCTAAAACTCTGTCGGACTTTTGAAAGCTGTTAGTTATCACAAATACCACTCTACTGGGTTCGTACTCGCTCATAAAACGTAAAATTCTACTCTAAAAATGTTGTGTCGCTTGCTTTGAAATTAGGAAATCATTTTCGTAGTACAATATATGCACAATTTCAAAATAAAAAAAGGTATCATTACCAATATCTTCTGCGAATTTTTGACAGTCAGTAATATAGAGATATACGCTACGCTCGGCCACCGATTCAAAGAGCAGACGATCGAACATGACATAGTGATTTTTCTTTTTTTTGCCTGATAAAGTCTGAGCCCCTAAATCTCCAGACTGCTGACTGACGAAAATTTGCATTAGATATTGGTATGACCATTGGCATGGTTTTCAGGCCCCACCAGCACCGATTTTTTGACAGTAAATAAAAAAGAAACAACGTGGCAAAAATAACAGTTACACATAAAAAATGGCCCTTAGTGAGAAACAAAAATATAAAATTACCATTCTTGCCGTTAAATAATGGTGTGGAAAACAGAATTACGAAGCTGTGTTTTTTATTTTACCCAAAATAAAAAGTAATTTCCCAAAATGTAAGAAAATATAGGGCTGAAAATAAAAAATAAAATACCGGCCACCCGCACAGATTTCTTTAAAAAAAAAGACCCGAGAACCAACTTTCTTTTTTTAAGTGGCCTAATAATAACTTTTTTATTTTGAAATTGCGTGTGCTGTGCTACGAAGTTAAAATTCTAGGAATTTTCTAGACATATCGAGGACTTAACAAAAATTCAACAACTACAAATGTGTTTAACAGACGACGACACAATTAAAAGAGAAGTTCGTTAAAAATGAAGCCTTACCAATACTGTGTCTAGCTCTTAGCGACAGATTTTGGCAATACATTAGCTTTGCAATCGCTATAATTCGGTTTCAGGGTAGCGATTCTGTTTCTGTGCACAATGGGAAATAGGGATGTGCGATACTCCGAATATGCAACGTCTACTCGAACTCGGCTCGTCACTTGCATCCGTACTCGGAAAACTCGAATCCGGCAAAAATGCGACAACTTTGCAAATTTTTGACCGATTCTGATGTTCAAATATACCAAATTCATCGTCTCGATGAGAGCTTTCCGGTGGTGCATATTAAAAGCCACTAGCTCAAACCATTTTAAAGTTACATCTTAAAAACTGCAAAACTAGTTGTAGACGTTGACCCGCACAGTCCTTAAAGCAGCGTCTTAGTTGTTATTACACTAACAAATTAAAAAAAACACTAGCAAAATAAGTGTGTTAACCAAATACTCAAACTCGGCTCGACTCGAATTAAAATTATTCTACTCGCACATCCCTATAAGGCTATGTTTTTTCCTTCACCTTTGGGTTTCGACATAAACTATACAAGTGCACAGTAATGCTAGAGTGTCACACACGGAAAACATACAATTGCCTCTCCGTTATGGAAATTTGCAGGAGTATTCCTGGACTATACATAATCTTAAATTTCTCAAGCACTTTTCCAGGCTTGGGATTTAATTTTTATTTTCCAGGACATTTCCAGATTTTCAGAAACTAGTACGAATTCAGACAACAATTACTACACAAAAGACTGAATATCTGAAGACAGCTCAGGACTCATTTATGGCTATGGGAATGTTGTTAGCAGGAGAGCGCTGAGACCGTTGACTTGATATGTACCAATAATAAGTTTGTTGCTGCGAAATTTTTTTTTTGTTGGTATTAATGCTAAATACACAAGAAGGTAAATGAATGTGAAAGGGACCGTGATAAACTCACAAGCCAACAAATTCTAAAGTTTAAGGCCGTGAAAAGTTAATTGTTTGGTTTATAGGCTAGGCACGTGCGGGGGCCTAAATAATAAGGCTGTACCGAACAGATTTTGTGCTGATCGGCGAAAATCGGTTCGGCGAACAAAAACATACAGATTTTCAATTTTTGCCAGGCCCTTGACAATAAATAAATTGTGTTTCACCACATGTTTTAATTTAGGCTAGGCCTACAACTTTTACATCGTGAAGCTAAGGTTAAAAACGGACAAATATTTACTTTTATTTGGGTAAAAAAAAATGTATTCCAATATTTGCATTAGCTTATAATTTTGTGTAAGCCAGTAAAACAATTGTTAAAAATCGGTAGCATTCGGTTTGGTTAAATCGGATCGATACACCAATCAATTTGTTGCTAATCGAATCGGAATCTGTTCGGCAGAAAAAATGCTGATCGGTACAGCCTTACTAAAGAATCACTGATGACATTTTTTTTTTATCTGAATCTAGGCCCATCCGCTAGAAATCATATTTCCGCCCAACTTGGACCGATTTTGACATTCCAGTACAATCCTTCACAGTCTAATTGCTTGAGGCAAACTACTTTTTTTTAGTTGCTACTGACTAGTGACTACATATGGTTCTGCAATTCATCAAGCCTAATATGCTAACAAAATTCAGGGCAGTTTTTAAGATCTCTGACACTTGAATTTTCTTCCAAAATTTAACACTTACCCAGAAAATGGTGCCGAGACCACAGAAAGCAGCTGCAAGGTAGCTACTGATAACAGTATGACTACAACAATCAATTGAAGTTCCATAAAGTTGAAATATTTTAACCCGTAAACAATGAAAGGTGAAAAGTTAGTGTTCTAGAGCAGCAAGTGTACCTAAACAAACTGAATGTTTCAAAATAATACCATTAATCAGTATCCACGGAAACAGCAACAACACACAGTATCACAATGTGTAACGCCATCTGTTATCTCATATGACGACCATTGCATCAAACCGCAAAGCCATCAGAGAAAAACCCAGTGAGCGGCAACTTCTGCAGCTGGTGTAAAAGTCAGCAACGGGACACACCATTTACCAAGCATTTACACTCTTTGACGGGTTATCCGCTAGTGTTAACTTAACTTAATTCACTAAAAATAATCTATTTTGATATCATTTGTATTGTAATACCCGAGACAAGTACCGGAAAATGCTGTGCACAATAGTAATAAAGTCGGTACCCAGCGCCGTGGGAGAAATTCCAGTTAGCCATATTACCTGCCACTACTCACAACTTAAGAGGTGCAACATTTCTAATGCATTGCTACGTAACCACAGCGCTTTGCATAATGTTTCTTTTATTTATTTTTTTTTTTGGGGGGGGGGGATGTTTAAGAAGGGTTTCGACGAGCTTGTTACAGGTTTAAATAAGCTTATTCCAAAATAGGTACAAGCTAAAATCTCGTACGGCAAATTTTTGACTAACTCACTAATACAGTAGGCTAAAACCTCGTTAATTCAAACTATCGGTTAAGTCAAACAATTTTATGCTAATTGGTTGGCCCAATACATTATTAACCTCGTTATCCCAAACAAATATTGGTTAACTCAAACTCCAAATGGTAATTTTATTAATTGACACCATGCATTCTGTATCGCTTTTACCCGAAAAAGTATTTCTGCCGTTTTTACTGAGGAATTAATAGTACATTTCACATATTAAACCAATCTGCACTTAGCAAACATTGGATACAGAGATGTACTCGGTATTCCCCAGGCCAACACCCTGTCTTGTGTTTTAATGCTTCTCCGTTTAACTCATACGGCAATGCAAGACGAGTCACAGCGATGTTCGTTTTTCAGGCCCTTTACAGTAAATTAGAAACAACTGAAGCTACATCGGAACCGATTTCATGTGTTGGTGCAGTCTTGTGTAAGTACCACTGATATTTATCAAGAGGTAAGAGATCGGTCCCATCAGTGGTAGGTATAGGACCGACATGGAAACAGCGGCCGACGGGCTGTTGCTGGAGATACTGACGGTCTGCTGAAACGTTGGGAAGGGGGACCGGAAGCCGAACGAATTGAGGAGGATCGAAGAGCGGCGTAAGAGGACCAGCAGACTCCAATGGGATTGTCGTGACTGGTGATGGAGGCATCGGCATAGAAAGTGGTGAGGAGGGACCGCAGAGGCCCGAGCGGTAGTAGTGAAGAAACAGTAGCATTCAGGGAATCAGGAGTGTTATAGTGGGCAGAACGGCAGAGGATAGCAGAGGCGGATCGAGGAGTACAGACGGCATGATTGCTTACGACGTTGATGGCGATAGGGATGGCGGAGGGGCCATTCCCCATAGCGAAGAGGCGGTGTAGTTCTGACGAGGAGAGGGCAGCAGTAGCGAATAGCGGATCAGTAGACGTGGCACGGTCCACAACGCTTCGGAGGTGGTAGCGCCAAAGCGGAGGACAAGGAGCGGGAATCGTGGGCCTAAGGAGGCTGTCAGTTTCATGTGCGGAAGGTGGCTAGTGCTGGGTGACTTGACCGATGGCGAAGCGGCCATAAGGATGGGTCCAGGGCGGTGCAGGACTCAATGATGCCTTTGCTGTGGTTTGGTTGAGAACTTGAGTGGAGGGCTCCCAGCGGACTGGCGATGCAGAGGATCAACCCTCTCCAATGTCGGTCGCCACTCGCCATTTGGCGAATGGAAATCAGCAGTTGGCGACTTGGAATTTAGCCTTACTCGCCAAAATGGCGACAAGCAATACCCAATGACACTCTAAAGAGCGATATCTCGGGAACCATACAAGTTAGAGACGAACGGTTTGCGGCATTATGCCCAGATTTTTAAGGGCTACGTTACTGCATTAATACTGGTGTTAAAAGAAATTTTACATTTTCGGAAATGCATAAATTAGAAAAACCATGCATCATGCAGGATGTATTTGGTATGTGGCGAGTAGAAATTGTGAAATGGCGAGTGCTTTCTATGGTAGGGATGGGTCGGTAACCGAAACCGAAACCGAAATTTCGGTTTTTACTGAAAACCGACACCGAAACCGATTCGAATTTTGTGTCGGTTTTTCGTACGGTGTTCGAAAATCAAAAAAAGATTTGTTGTTTTACATTTTTTTAATAATTATCACTTCTACGTATAAATGACAGCAAAGCTCCTAGCTATTAAAACGAAAATAGTGGGGGAAAATGGTGCAACAGCTAGGCCCCCGGTCTATGACGCTGCTGAAAGTGAAAGCAGGAGTAAGTTGAAGCTAGTAATACAACTATTGCAAGAAAACAAATTAGGAAAATCGGGTTGGGGTGGATGGTGGCAAAAACCGATACCGAAACCGAAACCGAGGTTTTTTGGGCGTGAAAACCGAAACCGGAACCGAAATCAAAAAAATGAAACCGACCCACCCCTATTCTATGGTCGACTGCAACTTTATTGTCGTTGGAGAGGGTTGCAGAGGATGCTGGGCGGACCAGCGGGTCTCAGCCGATCCCTTACTATGTGGTATCATGGAGCGGAGCGTTGGCCGGAATCAAAGGGCGGATCGTGTTGCGTATGCTTAACCAGCAACTACGTAGGACGGTGGTAGGGAAGAAAGATGAGCCGGATCAAACTGACCATGGTTGAGACGCATGATGGAGGCTGCGCAGGAAGGTGCGCAACGGGTATGGGATCGCTGGAACAGAAGTATTAACAAGAGGACAGACGGTGGTAGCTGGCCGAAAGTAAAGAAGGCGGACCAGTCCTTCCTATGGTGTCTCCCTTGTCCGCGGCATGGCGGAGCGTGGATCGGGAAGGGGCGTGGGGTGGACCGTGGATAACAGGTCGACACGGAGCGTATCTGAACGGCACCTGCCTAAGACGGATTAGACGAAAGAGATGAGCCGAACTTCTTCGTTCGACTGTATATACGATGGCGGCTGCGCAAAAGAATGCAAGGTAGGGTAGCAACGCGGATAGATATTCCGACTATTTTGTAAATCGAAACAGCAAGAGAGAAGGAGAATGCTTCCAATAGGTAATATATTCGGCGGCAACTAGGAAAGGTTCATCCAAGAGGTGCAGCTCAGATGTGTCCTCTTGGTGTAGAGGACAACAGAGTGTAGGTCAAGTCCGAGGAAGAGTGCGAATTCCTGTTGGCAATGTTCAAACCGCAACCATGTAGGATGGTAGGGAAGGAAGATGAGCCGGATCATGTTGACCGGGGTTCCATACATTAAGGTGGCTGCGCAGGAAGATGCACAGTGGGTTCGTTGTTGACGTAGGTCGTAATAGGTAGCAAGTGCCGCCTCTCCTCGTCACAGGCTGAGGCCTAGTAGGAGGAGCGCGGGGTGACATGATGCTGCCAGTCCTACTTGGGCGCAAGTGTCCCCCCCCCCCCCCCCCGGGTCACAGGCTGAGGCAGAGCAGGGGAAGCGAGGGGTAACACGAGGGAAGTGTATCTGTAAAGAAGCATACAACCTTAAGAGGCAGCAAAGGAGCGAGTTGGTTCGAGCAGGTGGACGGGGAGGGCAAACCGTTAGCAGTTGAATCGGAAGGAGGATCTGACCGGGCCGCGTAGGCGGGGTAAGGAACGCAGTCGGTGGCAGTCTTGAAGAAAGCCGAGGGTGAGGATTGCCGTTAAGTGGATTGTTGCCAGATGGACCGTTGCAAAAAACGGAACTGATCTGTGTGTAGTCCAACCGGAACAATGCACGAGCCGCCCCGGAGGAAAGGATCGTCACCAAGAGGATCGTTGGCAAGCGGATCGCCGCCATGACCCGTGTTTTTTAGTCCAGCCGGAACAATGCACGAGCCGCCAGACAGGAACCAAGAGCACATCCCAAACACCCAGAGGATGTGAAGGGGCCCAAGGAACGGCGGAACGAGGACCGGCATCTTATAAGCGGTTCGGGGATCGTGCACAAGGGCGGTCACAGGTCGTGAGCGCCCTAGGAGAAATGATGCTGACAGGCTGTTGCGCTGTGCTTATATAAGCAGGCCCAGCCCGCTCATGCGCAGTATTGTTACGAGCCCAGCAGGGAAGACAACTTTCAACTTCTTGGGGAAATTAAGTGCGCAAAAGGGGGAAATTGTATAAAAAAGGTAATGTATTTCGTCGGCTATAAAAACGTATTTTACATACAACAAAGAAATTAATTAACCCAAATCAATAAGTTTGCATGTATTTGTTGATGCGTTGACCAAGAATAGTATTAGGCTACCGCAAAATTAAAATCAGGAATAGCACAAATATAAAAAAAAATGTATGCATAGTCTTTTTTAAGGACTTTTAGACGACCATTTTAAAGCACATTTCGGTATACGATAGAACTTAAAGTCTTGTTTCCAGTAAAGGCGCGAAAATAATGTTGGATTCACTCAGAGCCGACGCACTCTGGGAAGGACGCAACTCGCACGTACCTAACGAAGGGACACAGACAAGAGTCCGTGCGCGGCTGGCTTCACGTGTGAATAACAACACTATAGATATGCAAATTTAATGCAAATTTAGAGAGCAAGTTGGCATTTACAATTTTTTAACTAAGAGTTTTAACTGTTTCAAATTAAATTACGTTTATAAGATAAATAGTCTCTTCAGACCACAAATCTTTTCTTTTTACACACTATTACGGAGATTTGGACCGTATTTTCAAATTTAAGCATTTTTAAAACCATTGCAAATGCTTTGAATTAAAATAAGGAGTTTTAAGTACTGTTAAGCACCCTGTAAATACCGTACATATAAATTAAAAATAAAAATTTGAGTGTTACGCTAGGTTTCTTTTAGGTAATGCTTCTTGGAACGAGAACTTTTTGCAGTTGCAACTTCCGCAGGACCAAAACAAATACGACCACACAAATTAATTTCACCACACACCTTGTCAACTATGTCAAAGTACTTGGTCGCAGCGCCTCGTGATGGGTTAATCCTATTGCTCATAATATCGTTGTATTCCTTTTTAAGTTTTTTAATTTTATCTCTGCATTGTTCGGCGATGCGTGGATGTCCTTTTTGTTGCATAGCAGCAGCAATCTTTTCGTAAACATGTTGATTTCGAACTGACGCTTCCAATTCCGTTTGTACATTGTCATCGGACCACAACGTTAATAAATCCATTGTTTCATGATAACCCCAATTTCTTCCCCTATCGGTTAACAACACTTTCTTGTCCCTTCTCGTTGAAGTATTCATCAGAGCTAATTTCTGTTGGAAATTCATGGCATTTTGGGATGAAATACACGTTGAAATTGGAGATTTCCTACTTTTCCAGTCTAAAGTCAGACTAACGCCGCCATCAACATCCGGTCAAACAGGTTCCAAATAATAAGACGTACCCAAGTCAGATACACCGCAAGTATAGAACTCCATTCAGCAAATAAAAGGATTATTAAAGAAATAATAATTAAATTTTAAAATAAAATAATGTATTAAAATATTAAACCACATCGCATTAAATTAATAAATATTAAAGATAGGTTCAAAATATTACTTTTAATTGCTCTTGAGACTTGCTAATTAAAACAAACCTGGCGCTTTAAAGAACCTTAGTTCCGGTATTCGGTGTAGCCGCAAAAATAAGAAAAAAAGTTAATTACATTGAATTTGTGAACAAGTAAAATGTTATTATAGGATAAAATACCGTCATAAATACCATTTACAAAACTGAAATCTAAATATAATAATGGTTTTACTTTCAGTATATGAAACAGCTATTTTTTTTGCATATATGCGAAAATACACTATTATTCCATACTGACAACTTCATGGAAACTTTACTAAACATTTACAGAGCAAACGTAGTTGATAGGTTTTAAAACTTAAGTTTGCGGGATAAATTTTGTCAGAATGTAAATACATTAAAACCGTCGTCAGTAATAAAAATGATTTGTGGACGACACAATACAGCATCACACCAACCGTTCAACATGGCCGATTCCGTAAGTAGAGAGCTAAAATTTCTTCTTGATTTTAACGCAAGCGTTGGTTATTGTTTAGCAGTTTCAGACTTACTAATTAACTCATTGTTTTATTTACATTTGCCACTTGTCACATACATGCATTGTTAAGCGCTTTGTTTGAACCAAAACAGAAATGCGTCATTTCTTGTACGTCGTCTTAAGATACTTCGGATGTAAAAAGTCCTTGGGTTGAAAAGATTTTTTTTTTACAGGATTAAAAAAGTCTTTGCACACCATTTTACCAGCACTACTGGCTTTTTTTTTAACGATGGTTAATTGTTATGTCACAAATTCCGAAGGATATTTTCGAAATTTTGCCGGCATGGTTTGCGATTCCGGATGTATGTCATGTATTCGGTAACCATAACAACCAACTACAAACTAACTAGGCTATACCATGGCTATACTTGATGGCGCCAAATGATGTCTGTGTACGGTGTAGTTGTACAAGCGATAGTTCTTCCCCGTGGCGTTATATGGTATACTTGTGTTTCGTTTTATCCTATAAAACGCTTATTCTAAAAGCAGGCGTGGTCCCAGACGAAACATAGCGCTGGGACTTGCAAGTGTATCAGTAGTTCGACGTGTCGTGGTGGTATGGTAAAAATCTGTGATTGACGTGTGCAGTTGGAAAAGCAGACATACTAACAGGACACTACTAAAAACCTGAATGCGTGGTGTACTGAAAAGTATATGTAGTGCACATTATATAAAAAAAAAAAATCCTAACATTTGCTACTACAGTATAGCAAATTCACGAGTTTTCATTCTGAAAACTTTGTTGCTACCCCTACGTTATGTTTCATCAGGCTTTTACATTTTTAAAAATCCACGAACACCTCATTTTGCAGTTAATTTTTTTGGTGGGGGGGGGGGTGGGGCAGATATCGTAGCCTACTGCACTGAGGTTACTTAACAACTCTCTCCAATGTCGGTTGCCACTCGCCATTTGGCGAATGGAAATCAGCAGTTGGCGACCTGAAATTCAGCCTTACTCGCCAAGGCTAAAGTTCACTTTACCACAATTTTCTAAAAGCTCTGAATTCTGTTAGTACTTACCCTACACTCTCATTATATGGTCTCCTTTTTTTTGTGGGAGGCGCGGAACACAGTTTAAACCGCATCAGTACGTTACCACAATCAGTACATTTATACGGTGTTCGTTTTCGCTCGCGGGGCTGTGCACGGAAGCCCGCTCATGCCCCCGCGCTCTTACCCCCAGCTGATATTTTTTCCCGTAAACAGTTCAGATAAGTGGGTTGTTATTGTCAGTTTAGTTTTGTTTTGTTGTTATTGTCGGTTAGGTTAGGCAGGTACCGGCTTCTGTTTGGCGTTTCACTTGACGGACTTTGGCCCAGTTGATGCTTTCCTGCACGGCGCCGTCTGCCTCGGAAAGAAACAAGCGAACAAACAAGCGATTTTGCGTCTTTTTTTTTTTTTTTCGCCTTAAACCTCCTTTCCGCATCTTGGAATCAACTTTAATCTGCCTTACGACGACAATAAGGCAAGTCTTTTTTTTTTCTTAAAATTTGGGGGTTTGTGGTAAACTAGATTTGTGCCCTCGCCAAAACGGTGACTAGCAATAGAGAAAGACGCTCAAAGAGCGATATCTCGGAAACCGTACAAGTTAGAGACGAACGGTTTGCGGCGTTATGCTTAGATTTATAAGGGCTACATAACTGCTTTATCTTCATTAATACTAGGGTTAAAGAGAATTTCGTAAATGCATGAATTAGAAAAACCATGCATCGTGGAAGATGTCAATGATGATGTGGCGAGTAGAATTGTGAAATGGCGAGTGCTCTGTAAGGTCTACTGGCCAAGTGGCGACTGCTACTGGATTCACATGCGAGAGGGTTGGTACTTAAGGTTGATTACTTTAAACTATGTTACTTCTTTTAGGTGTGTTAACAAATGATAAAATAACCACAGAATAACTCGCACAAAGTGTTCATTGAAATGTAACGCCGCAGTTCCTTGTGGCCAGTTTTTTTTTTTAAATAGCTCTTAATATTTTTATATGTATAAAGTTTATTTATAACAATCAATTTTAAACAAGACAAAAAAAGAACTCCTTCCCGTCCCACCATGCGCTCCAGACAATTCAGCGTTATTTTAAGGCTAAAACATGCTGACAAAATTCCCCGCACAGTCCCTCCCCACTCCCGTTCAAATATAATGGTTTCTACGTGGCCGTAAAATGAACCTTGACCGATGAAAACAGGCCTACAAAGTCGGAAGTAATTTCCGTTCTTCAGACACCTTTCTCTAACTTTTACCGCTGCTATTTCAAATGGAGCAGAAAGACACATTTTTAAAAATGAATGAACATGCCACATGTTTGAATGCTGTGTATAGAAGATGTGATCAGCTGTCACTACTAACAAAAATTTATAGGGTTGGGGAGGAGAATTTGTGACCGAGACCCATACGGAAACGTCTTAGATTCATTCTCAACAACTTAAAATGGCCTAATTCCCACAACAGGTCAAACGGTCGGGGCTCAAAAACTGGCCAAAGTTTATAGATGGTGCCATGGTATTATGTGGAAATTTCTACTCAGTTTTCAGACTAAAACTAAACTAAGCGAAACTAGCTTGTATTTAATTATTATTTACGGCAAAGAATTTGACCATTCTACTTTGATTGACAAAATAGATTAAACAAATGATATAACTTCAACAAAAAAAAAAAAAAAAAAAAAAAAAAA